>NDXB01015947.1:27803-56093 GCA_002631895.1 Agapornis roseicollis
TTTTTTTTTTTTTTTTTTGTATTAGTGCTCTACATAATACTGTGAACATATTAGCTGCATTTGCACTGGTTTTACTGTTTTAGCAGTCATCAAAAAAGTTTCTAAGTGTTCATGCTTAATCATTATTACACACCTGGGAATAAATGCGAATACAGTAGGATTTAAAATGGCCTTTCTGACTGATAATTAAAATACAAGAACTTCACACATCAGTAAAAATCCATATTACCTGGGAACTTGTGCAGTAAATATATGTAAAAGAAAGATGGATTAAGCAATAACATACAGGCTGTGTTTGTGCAATATTGCCGTATAAGACTGGCAGAGGACAAAGAAAGGTTGTCATGCAGAGATTAGCTGCATTGAGGCAGCTTTCTGCAGAGCTTAATAAACCTTTAATTTCATCTTGGAGTGCCTGACTAGTGAAGTGTTGAATACCTGAAGGAACACACTATGGTGAGTACCAAGTGAACATGCCCATTATTTGCCTATCCACCTTGGCTTTTTTGGGCTGTACTGAAGGCTGCAGTGGCCTCTCTTGGAAAATCACCATCTCCTCTGACCGCTTTAAACTACAGCTGTCCATATTCTGCCAGCACCTCCTGATGTTGTTTCCTTCCCCTCTTCTTGGGGCTTGCAAAGTGAGATTATCTTTGTCCTTCATGCAGTTTCAGGCCAGAGCAATTCCCCTGGCTAGCTTTCGCTGCTTCACAGATAACTGCAATGGTTCTTCACAAGTGAGGAAGCCTTTCCCTGTTTTTGATACTGCAGTAGTGCTGACAACAGCAATGCCATATGGAAAACCAAGTATTATAGGCAGCACATTTTTGCTTTTTGGATGTAAATTGATCCGCTCTGCAAGGATGTTTCAAATGTACGGCACAGCTGTGGAAGCTTGGTATTCAGCATTATCTCTCTGAAGCAATAAAAGTAAGAACAGATTCTGGACTTGGTTCCAGTTAGGATATCTTGGCTTGCCCTGCTTTTGTGACATTCAAGTGATGTAATTGATATGGCACCAATAGTACACAAATGATGCTCTATTAATAAACTTCTCTTTAACAGCCACTTAACCTAGAACCTTATCTTGGTATTGAAACCTGCACAGATAATTCTTCGAAGCAATTGTATTGACATGTCTTGAAAGTTAATGGGATGCCTAAGGCCGAACGTTTGGCAAAACTGGCAACTTCTAGAGATTTGTTTCAGGTTCAGTTTTTCTTGGTGTAAGAAACTTGAAAATATATCCCCAGTGTACTCTGGTTCTTTTTCATTGTTTCTCTCAGTTTTGTGCAAATTTGCAAAGGTATAATTTGCTCCTTATTTTACATCTCCTTAGTAATCTCTTCAGTTGTAACACTAGTAGAAAGCCATTTAATTATATATGCCTATATTATATACACATTCATACTATATAAATTAATATTAGCTATGTATGAAAAAAAAATGCATATTGTCCTCTGTAATTTCCATTTTTGTGTCTATAATATGCTTTATTTTTCTGTATTGAACAACAATGCTATGGATGCAGTCTGTAGTAACATGTTCTAAAAAGTGGTAATGTGGATATAAAAATGTTAAAACCCAATAATAACTATTTTTTTTAACAATCCCCCCCAAAAATTAGGGCAAAATTATGTTTTTGTCCTTTGGGAATTTGAGCAATTTGCATCTTGTTAGAATAAAGTCTTTGATAGTTATTTTTTATAATCTGTTGGTCAAATATGAGTTATGCTTAGACATATGTTTTCCTGCATTGACACAACTGAGCAATGAGAGAAGAACCACAGAATCACAGAATCTTAAGGGTTGGAAAGAACCTCAAAAGATCATCTAGTCCAACCCCCCTGTGAGAGCAGGGTAACCTAGATTACATCACACAGGAACTTGTCCAGGAGGGCCTTGAATATCTCCAATGTAGGAGACTCCACAACCCCCCTGGGCAACCTGTTCCCAGACAGTGCTCTGTGACTCTCACAGTAAAGAGGTTTCTCCTGATGTTCATATGGAACCTCCTATGCTCCAGTTTACACCCATTGCCCCTTGTCCTATCACTGGACATCACTGACCATCATCCTGACACTCACCCTTTACATATTTGTAAACATTGATGAGGTCACCTCTTCTCCAAAGAGAGACCCAGCTCCCTCAGCCTCTCCTCATAAGGGAGATGTTCCACTCCCTTAATCATCTTCGTGGCTCTGCGCTGGACTCTTTCAAGCAATTCCCTGTCCTTCTTGAACTGAGGGCTCCAGAACTGGACACAATATTCCAGATTCAGCCTCACCAAGGCAGAGTAGAGGGGGAGGAGAACCTCTCTTGACCTACTAACCACAGCCTTTCTAATGCACCCTAGGATGCCATTGGCCTTCTTGGCCACAAGGGCACATTGCTGGCTCACGGTCATCCTCCCATTCACCAGGACACCCAAAATGCCAAAAAACATTCAGAGAGTTATACCTAAAGCATCCTAAACAATGAAGAACTGCTTTAGACTTTAAATTAATAGACTGGGACTCATATTAGCTAAAAAAGGAAGATATCACAGAATTTTAAATTTGCTCTCATATCTGTAGTCAGCCTGTTAGTCTTAGATTTAAAAAGAAGCAACCTAGATCTTCTGCCAAATTTAGATTTAAATAGCATCTGAATTTAAAAGTGATTAGTGTAGTTGTAAAAGGTGTCTGTACCTGCAGAGGTACCCTGCTGACCTTGCAATGCATTTTTGCAAAAGCTCCTTCATGAATACAGCACAGAATGAAATGCAGAATAAATAGAGGTCTAAGGCACTGGAATATCCACACCTAAGAAATTGTCTCTTCATTTGCGCTGAACCAAGCACATCTAATTTTTCTTAATGCTACAACATTTATATTAATATGTAAACATATGTAAAATTATTAGTCATTTTTATCTGGTCAAAACACCTGATCTTAAGGGTTTTTATAATATTTTTGAGTTATGTTGCTTCTGCTGTATGCAGTTTTTGCAACACACATACATGTATGTATCTGTGTATGTTTTTACCTTTTGTAGTCCTTTGTGACATAGTTGATGGTCTTTTTTGTCACTTGATTCACAGTACTTTATAGCCTAAAACCTCAAAGTGTAAATAAATTATTCTGTCACATAAAGTCCTGTTTCAGTTCACAGAAATATCTGATGAGATTGAAGCTGGAATTAATCTTTTTACATTTTGAGTAACAGACATGTAGCTTTCTGATAAATATTATATTTTTAAAGTATTCTCTGAGATAAGTTATATCGAGCATTCAAAAAACCATCTACCTAGGAAGGACATTGTGTATTCAGTTTAAATTTTGCTTACAGATTTGACATATTAATAGATTTCATATTCTGGGTCAGAGTGTGAGGAACCACTTACTTTACCAAGCATCTTGACCACAAGGGTAATCCAACTGTGATTTACTTTTTTTTTTGTGTGATTAAAGCTGATCTACCTGTTGAAGAGTAGAAAAAGAGAGAGCTAAGATCTGCAGAAAAAGATCAATATACTGAGCAAATCTTACATAAGCAAGGAGCTCAAAAGATGTAGCTGAAATTGTGATAACACTTCAACTGTGTGTGGCAGAATGTGTATGCTAGTAAGTAAAGCTACCAGTTCAAAATGAGTCTACTTAATAAAGTCAAATGCACATTTATGCCTGGTTTTGAAAGGACTGAAACCACAAGGGCCTTCAGGAGGTTGCTGCCTTTCAGGACATCTCTGCTACACTACTTTTGTTTCAGTTTGACCTTGGAACTGTTGCACAGTTGCTGTGTTTCTCTTTCTCTAGAATAGGAAAAATATGTGACTTTCATGCAAATGCTCCCAGATCTTTCCATGGTATACCACTTAATTCTAGAATTACATGACTGAATTTTTTGGTCAACAAAGAAATATTTTTGACAACATTTTTCCCTTTACTTTTCATACTAAGTGTTCCATAACACTTATTAAAGGGTAAGAAGGTTTGAATCAGTTGTGTGTGCATGGTTAAGATTAGCATGTGTCTTGGTCTCTCTCTGCATCCCTAAGGAGGAAAGAGAAAAATGCTGAACACAAATATCTTTTAGCAACTAAGCTAGAGAAATAACTGAACAGCTGAGACCTGGGTTAGTGCTGTATGCTGGTGTTTAAAGGTGTACAGTACTCTGTGTAATATAAATCAAGAAAAAAAATGCTATTAAAATGATTTAGTTTCAAGTTGGTTCAGGGCAGAAGACCTTGAACTCCCTATTTGGGCTTTCTCATAATGCATGCAAAATCACATTCTTTCAGTTTTCTTTCTAAGGGTATGGGTTGCATTTGGTGCAAGGAAAAGTTAATAAAAGCTTTCCTTCATGCAATGGACCAAAAAACTGAAATGCTGAATTCTGGTTTTCATCTGAAGTATGTGGTAGTTCACATGAAACAGTCTCGTTTTGGCACTTTTACTTCTGCAAGTACTTCTGTGTGTCTAAACTGTTTTAAAATAGTGTGACTTAAGCATACACTTAATTATATGCTTAAATGCTTTGCAGAAAGGACGTAATTTAAAATAATTCAGTAGAGCATACATACTGGAAATAGGTCTTACCAATAGTGCAAATACTGTGCTACAGTTTTATAGTCTTGAGGTGTTTGCAATGCTATTGTGGAATAGAATTATAACTTAGGTCCCAGCCTGCATTTTTATTCTTATCCTGGGATTTTTCCACCTTGTGTTTGCATTTTCTGTTACATAACTAGTACTTTAGTCCATAAGTTTTCCAGGCTTCTTTCTCACCCCTTTGCAGTTACAGTCAGAAATAAAGCACATGCCTGTGAGGAGAGGAAAAAGGAAGGGGGAGTGCAAAAAAGTAAAATGAATCATGCCTGTGCATCACCAAGGATGTGGTAGCTATTTATATTTAGTATAAACACCAGATTAGTAGGATTTGAAATGTTACTGCTCTGTAGCTTTTAAAAGGAATTATAAACTCTTGGATTAGTTCTCCTTCGCTACTTTCAAGGTAGGCTTGTTTAAGACGACAGATAATTGTTTTCAGTTTTAAGAAGATTTATAGAAGGACATAGTGTTTTTTCTGGACTCATAAATTTTTCCCACCCACTGCTTGCTGTTTGAAAGAGGAGCTGTTTTAGCTTGCCAAGAACTGCCCACTGATAACCTTGTTCCTAATCTCACTAGCTCTCACATGGTTCATCACAGATTGGTGGACTCCGCTCTTTTAAATCCCCAAACATATTAAGCAACCTGTCCATACTATGCAGTCAATTTTGGGTATGGATTTGCCATTCCTTAAGGAGGAGGATACTACTCTGCTTGTCCTATTGCCCTCAAACCGCTTTTTTTATGTAGGGAAAATATTTTGTTATTTCTTCCTAAGTAAAATAATAACCTTATTTTATTACAAATTTGGTAACAAATTTCTGGAAGAACAGAAACAATAGGTGTTGCCAAAATGTATTGAAACGCACTTCTATACTGCTTAGTAAAGATCTTTCTTGTCAGAGCAAACACCACAATCCCAAAATGCATGATATCATTCTGAATGGTATTTCTTATACTTAATCCCTTTCCTTGGTCAGTGTTACCAACTGGCACATTTTCTCTATTAGGTAACTGCTAAGTGCAAATTAATCTAAAAAGCAGTCTCTGGAGCAAAGATGTCTCTTCTGATTATTCCTTTCAGACTTCTAGGTGTGTGTGGCAGTAAAAAATGTAAGCTATTCTAGGATATTCTAGGCTTCTTTAGCACACAGACAATTCTGGTATATTGAGGGTACTATGCTATCTATTTCCATATTATATACCAGCCTAGGAAGTTTAGAAGTCAGTTGTTACTAGGTTTCTTTTGCAGATGTCTTAAGAAGAAAAGCTATCTCTGTCTCTCTTAACATTCTGGCATTCACTTAATGTGAAGGATTTATTTTATCTGTTCTACATCAGACACATTTTTTGCCAAATGATTTTCTTGCCTATGAGGTGAGAGCTAGATGTCAGTCAGTGGGCATGACAAATTACTTTTGTGTAGATTACCTTGAAAAGGTGCTGTTAGAGGTAAACTAATAACAAGGTTGAGGTGGATTCTTGTTTCACCACTAGCCAAGGAAGGTGAGAACTGACTGCAGGCTTGCTCCAGAGGGTAGACTGAAAAACCAGTCTAGGCTATTTGTGGTGCATGCTGAGAGATATTATAATTAATTGTGGAAGGAAGTGTTTCTTAGTGTTTTTTGGGGTTTTTTTGTTTGGTTGTTTTTGTTTGGTTGTTTTTTTTTTGTTTTTTTGTTTTTTTTTTTTTTTTTTTTTTTTTTTTTTTTTTTTTTTTTTTTTTTTTTTTAATGAATAGAAAAGACTTGAGTATTCTCTACAACTCAATATGTACCATACTGTCAGACCCTCTTATTTCAATTATTTATTAAGGTCTTTAATTAGAAGCTGCTGCCTGTATTGGAAGCTGACTAGACTGAGGCTGGTGGGCTTGGGTACCAATGTCTTCCAATTTATTTGAGGATGAATATGGTATTGATGTCATAAAATCATTGAAACGCTTAGGTTGGAAAAGACCTTTAAGATGATCAAGTCCAGCTGTTAACCTAACACTGCTCAAAAGAGGCTCCTAGGTGCTACTTCCACACCTCTCTTACATACCTTCAGGGATGGTGACTCTATCACACCCCTGGGCAGCCTGTTCCAATGCTTGATAACCTTTTTGATGAAGAAGTTCCTAATATGATGACGTTCCTAATATTGAATCTAAACTTCCTCTGGTGCATCTGGAGGCCATGTCATTGTCCTATCACTTGTTACTTTGGAGAAGAGACTGACACCCACTACTCCTTGAGTGACTCCTTCTCTTCAGGATAAACAGCCCCAGTTCCCTTACCCACTCCTCATTAGGCTTGTACTCTAGATCTTTCACCAGCTCTGTTGCCCTTCTTTGGACACATTCCAGCCACTGTCAAACCATCCCTTTAAAATGGATTTGGGGCTGGTGGTAATGCCAATTTTTGACAATGGAAGTCCTTGAAAATAGAGGAATAGACAAGTAATGCTGTTAGGTAGCCTATTGTCCCAGGGAGAAAGTACATCTTCCACGAGGTTGCTGTGTCAGGTAAAGACATTAATATGTAAAGTTTATGTTGGATCTGAGTTTTTGGTATGACGTATCACTGGAATATAGAGTAGCTAGGCTGGGACAACTGTATCTTTTGTCAGGCTAATTAGTGGTTGCACAAAGCAATTGCATAGGGATTAATTTTCTGGCAAAATTGATGTGCATCTAATAAGTGTTAAGTGCTTGACACAATGTTTGAAAGAATTCATGCAAGTTTTTTGTTTATGGGAACTAATTATCTTTGCATATAATCTCTGTAGTTATGGTATGATTCTAGCCACCTGAAAAAATCTGCAATTTATTTTGCTATAGTGCCATCTTTTCCTTTTAGGGAAAAACCAAAATTTATAAGCCTATCACAGATATGCTGGGATCTGCATGTGTTTAATATACAGAAGCCCTAAATATTCTTGTTATAAAAAAAAAAATCACAGTAACTTTTTTCTTTTTATAGTGGATGAGCGTATCATGTGGATGATTGTTCAGATCTTTGAAGCGTTCAGTTTTGATTGAAGGTATCTGTAGAGGTCTGCTAGTCTAGGGTTTGAAAGATAAGAATTCAGCATAGACTGTGTGAGCTCCCTGTGCTGTTTATGGATGATTTAGGATGGGACTGTAACAATTTTGTAGCTCTAAGGGAATGAACGCATGAAAATGGTGTGCTGATACACCACTGAATAGAGTCCCACATAAAAAATGAATGTGAGTGAAGATCAATGCAGAGAATTCCATACAGTACTTTATTTTTTTAATCTGCTTTTCTCTTGCTCAAGAGTCAAAAAAGGTGAAAAAGTGCTCTCAGTGAAGCATTGTGCATGTAGTGGTAAGTTCCTCTCCCCCTTTCAACTAAGTGCTAAAATAGTGGATGAATGTTTTCAAATGAAAATTGCTGCTCTGCAGGGTTATTTTACTATGTGAGGGGCATATCCAATTGTGCATAATTTTATGGATTAAACCCACAGTCTTTTGCTTTCCTGTGCCTAAAAATGATCTGTAAAGAAATTATTTTGCTTAGCCTGTTTCAAGATGCAAATCCATTTTTACCTTCCTAAAAAGTATATTTGAGATCTATATCGTCAAAATTGATTTTCTGACTCAGTGTATATATAGGAAAAGGTGAAGAAGAGATAAAAATCAGTGTTCAGTCCAAGTGGAAATTAAGCTGATTTCTGTGATACTGCTATTAATATCTCAATCATAACGAATAGTGCCAGTTTCTAGAAGTATGGAAATACTCAAGTGAGAGAGTTTGTTTTTAGCCAGCCTTTTTAATTCACCAGCTGTAAATGATTATGTAATAACATTATATAAGGTTGAGGAAAATCAGTGTCTCTGGAGACAAGGGACAGAGCACCAGGGCATTCATTTATAAACCTCTGGTTTAACTCCAGCATGGGTCTGTGCTGTCCTCTTCCTGTAAGGCTCTAAACAGAGATGTATTTCCTCCCAGGCTGCCTGGTGAGACTCTGGACTCTCATCCCTGGAGGTCTTCAAGCCTTAGCCAGGCAGAGCTGTGGCTAACTTGTTCTAACCCTGTTGACAGCCCAGTTGATAACCACCAGTGGTCTCTACCCAGCAATACTTTTAGGGTTCCATGATAAACCTTATTATTCAAAACTTTACTAAGGTGCAGAGTTTGTCTTATTACAGAGGAGACAAGACATTTGCCTCTCCCTCCCCCAGCTATTATGACATTGATGGAAAACAGGTATCTTGCTATCAGTGCCATTTTCTCCCCTGCCTGTCTCTGTCAGAAGCCATATTTTCAGCCTGCTGCCATTGTGCTATCCTTTCTAACTGTGTGCTGAAATTCAGTTCTCATGTGTCATCACTTGATAAATCAGCAAACACAGATGGTTCACAGCAGAGAATTCCCTTTGGTAAATGTGATATGTGCTCATGTGTAGATGTGTAGAATCCACGTTACATTAGCTACTGGTCAGAATATGGGTCTTGGTGTAGTATTCCAAGTACACCAGCCCTCATTTTCACTAGTTATCCCTTCCCAGAGCAGATACATTGCAAGAAAGTCCCGATTGCCTGAGAGAAATAAACCAAATTGTACTTGATTTCCTGTGGTTGATATGGTCCTCTGGAAAGCACTGCTAAACCTAACCATGTTCAATAGCTCGGTTACCTTACTGACTTGAGCTGCCTGATCCATGCTGTCTTTTAATGAGCTACATCTAAAACGTCTGAAAGAGATATTGTTGGGAACACACATACACAGGCTGCTGTATGACAGTATGGGTATACCTGTCACCTGCTCTAGGACCTCCTGGCAGCATGCTTAGCTCAGGATATGCGAGTCCTAGGAACCATATGGGAGAGGGTAGTTTATAGTATTTGCAAACATCTTTTTCTAGTGTTTGTGTATTCCTTACCCACTCTTAATTCACATGCACAATAGATAATTTTTTGGTTGCCTGGCAACCAGCTAGGGGCATATGAGATGGAAAGTGGGACTTAAGGGTATGGATTTAGTTTCTTTTCAGGCAGTGCCCATAGTTCATATCACTATTCTAGGTGATACTATGTTCAGATTGATTAATATTTAGTTTTCGTGATTGTTACATAACTATTTTTATTACTGATAAGGAACAATATCAGTTGCTTTGGTTGCTTGGACAGGAGAGCAGCACACACTTGCTTGAGTCCTTGCTAGGCATTTTCTGTGAAAGCCACCCCCCAGGCAACTCTGTCAGTACAGCTTTGTCCAGTCCCAAGCGCACACTAGAGGTAACCTGAAGCTGAGTAGTCCCTGGAGTGGGAGTGAAAATACCACTCCATTGAGAATGAACAGACAAAAAAGACATTTTAATTTTCCAAAATGCTGTGGTTCTCTTGAGATGGGTTTTGGTTTATTTCCTGCCTGTGAAAATGAATTGTTAAATAGCATCAGCTTTCTTTATCAGGGGCCGGTCAGCACCAACATTTTTGTCAGTAAAGGCTTCATTTTTTTCAATTTTCAAATTCTTTCAAGAACAAAACAAACCACTTCAATTGTGAAAATATAATCTGTATATAGCCTTCGTCATTATTTTTATAGAAAATGTCAAGTGTGACACCGTGGTAACTGATGTCCTGTCTGATATGTCGTATGTTGTAGTGCTACTGTGCAATGTAATAGTTTGAAACTTTAATGTTTTTAAACAAAGCAGAGAGAAAATAGATTTCAACTGCATGATAAGGGAAGGTATCTGAGAATCCTGACATGTTTCCATGTGACTTAAAAGTAGTTCTGAATTGTCAAAATTTCCATGGAAAAAAAAAAAAAAGGAAATTCAGAGTTCTTATTGGTTCCAAATCTTAATTATTTTGATTTTTCAGATGCCTTGAGCAATTGTTGAGAAAACCAAATGCCACCAAGGTTAGTAAGATTGCATATGGTGTTACGTATTGCTGCTAACCTTACAGTTGCAAGCTGGGAACATGATTTCATTTTCTGGAGTAGAGGCCAGCTATTGAAATTAATGCTTTTGTTACATGCACAAAATGGTATCTGAACAAGATTATTATGCTGGTTTTGGCTAGTATGGGGCTATGTTTTGGATTTGCGCAGGAAGCAGTGTTGGTAACACAGAGATGTTGAACTGATTGCCGAGCGGTGCTTACACAGGGTCAAGGAAGTTTCTGCTTCTCACCCCACCCCATCAGTGAGCAAAGTGCAGATGCACAAGAAATGGGAAGGGATACAGCTGGGACAACTGACCACAACCGACCCAAGGGTTATCCTGGACCGTATGACATCATGCTCAGCACATAAAGCCAGGGGTTGTTTTGAATGATTGCATTTGTTTTCCTGAGTAGCCATTACGTGTGATGGAGCCTTGCTGTCCCGGGGATGGCTGAAAGCCTGCCTGCCCACCTATGGGAAGCAGTGAATGAATTCCTTGTTTTGCATTTCGTGTGTGCTGCTTTTGCTTTACCCATTCAACTGTCTCTATCTCAACTCATGCGTTTTCTCACTTTTACCCTTCTGATCCTCTCCCCCATCCTATTGGGTGAGGGAGTGAGCAGGCAGCTATGTGGTGCTTAGCTGCCAGCTGGGAGTTAAACCATGACAATTATTACAGGGTTTTGCTGCTGGTAGGTTTTTTTTTTTCCCTTTCTCCTGGAGAAATAAGCCTGTGTCAGACACAGGCAAAGGTATCTTTCTTGCTATTTTCCTTCTCTCTCAAAATATTCTTGTGCAATTTTAATTTGTGAAAACACTTCTGGACACTGAGAAGCATAAATATTTGTTCACATAAATGTGAGAAATAGGATGTTAGTCCATAAAGATCCAGGGGTTATTAGGATAGTGGATCAAGATATGTTAGAATAGTTCAATACTTCTTAAATTCAATGTGATAAATACAGAGATGGATTTTCTAGAGTCCCCTGGGCTAGAACTGGAAGAGATACAAAGCTTAGATCACTATCTGCGAGATAGAATATAAAGCCCAGGTCTTTATACTGCTGGCTTTTTATACACTGGATGCTGACCTACCACATTTACAGCCAGTCAACACTGCAAAATAGGTGGGACAGTGTACATGCTGCCTGAGAGATAGAGCTTTGTAGCACTGTTACTGTTTGTGGGCTGGTGCCAATTGCATGGTGACACCCCCATGGCTGTCTGACATGCAGAGATTTTTCCAATAGCTTTGCTGCCAAACGTATTGATAAGGTCACCAAATACAGCCCTGACCCTGGAAGGGTTTTTGCTTCACACATGCTCCACAGTGCTTGTAGGTAAGGGGTTACAAGTGGTGATTACAGTGTGCAAGCTAGCTTACTCAAAGTTTTGCAAGCAGTACTTGCCTACCTGCACCATGGCAATCTAGTTGTAGGGGTTTATAGCAATGTGGTGGTGAATTCTGCACCAGTGAATTAATATGTGTTTAATCTATATCTCGTATTTATAACTCTCCCTCCTTCCTGTTTTGGTTTACTAATAAGTGAAAATTTTAATTTGAAAGCATAAGGGGATAATTTCTAATTAATTTCTGTTCCTTTGGTTATTTCCATGCTTGTAAATAAGAACTATGTAGACTGCTATGTGTCTTATAGAGTAAGTATACCATACGCTTGCAGATAAAATTGCTGTAAACAGTGATAGCAAGTGTATTACTTTGCATAACATCAATGTGAGCTATAATTGATGACTGGCAGTTTGGAAACAGCTCTTATCAAGCACATACAAAGATTATAGCACAATCATTGGTGGTTTAAATAGTGCTCACACAGATTGTCTGGTGCTTCCTATTGGGTGTCTTTCTTTGACAGCTCTTAACATATGTAGGTTGACACTTTTGCTACAACACAAACTTCAGTTACTCATTTTTTAAAATCTGTTCAAAACCATTAGGTGTTTGCCTTCAACACAATCAGGACCATGTCATTCATTGAAGAGCTTCTGAAAGAAATGATAACATTCAAAATCGAAAATAGATTATTCATTCTTAGGGCTGCTGCAGTGATATATGCTATTCCATCCCTTCCATGCTTGGTAGAAAAGGAATTTCATATTATTTTATGTGTATGTCCCTGTTAACATATTTTCCCTTTTTGCCAGTAGTGTCTGCCTATATCTGTGTTTATTTAATGCATTGTCACATTGATGTAGTGCATAAGTTCTTCGGTGTTTGCTCTACCCTTGTCCATTTTCTCTCTGTTTGGGATGCTGGGGTTGAACTGCAATCTGACGCCTAAGAAACTTGTCCTCAAAACCCTAACCACATCCTAGGTGATTTGGCTTGGCCAGATGTTGGGGTATGCATATAAAGTGTTTAAGAGATGATGTATTACATGGATTAATGGGATAAAAGAAATTAAATTACAGGAAGATATTATTATGTCCTATTTACAGAGGGGAAACTGAGACCCATCTCACAGAGTATTTGATAGAGGTAGGAATGACCTGTGTACCAAAGTTAGTAGTCTAGTGCCCACAGTTCTATCATTATTTTAATAATAATGGGTCATTAACCAAGCCTGAATGTGTTCAATGCCCTAATTTGGGAAGGACCTGTGGCTGATGAGCAGTGGCTCTGAGTGTGATTCTTGGGCTTGTCAAATGCTACATAAGGAAATGTGATAATTATAGAATCACAGAATAGTTAGGATTGGAAAGGATCTTAAGATCATCTAGTTCCAACCCCCCTGCCATAAGCAGGGACACCTCACACTAAACCATGCCACACAAGGCTTTGTCTAACTTGGCCTTAAACACTGACAGGGATGGAATACTCATAACCTCCCTGGCCAGCCCATTCCAGCATCTCACCACCCTAACAGAAAAGAATTTCTTCCTTAGATCCAATCTAAACCTCTCCTGTTTAAGTTTGAACCCGTTACCCCTTGTCCTGTCACTACAGTCCCTAGTGAAGAGTCCCTCCCCAGCATCCCTATAGGCCCCCTTCAGATACTGGAAGGCTGCTAGGACGTCTCCATGCAGCCTTCTCTTCTTCAGGCTGAAGAGTCCCAACATTCCCAGCCTATCTTCATATGGGAGACGCTCCAGTCCCCTGATCATCCTCGTGGCCCTCCTCTGGACTTGTTCCAACAGCTCCATGTCCTTTTGATGTTGAGGACACCAGAACTGCACACAATGCTCCAGGTGAGGTCTCATGAGAGCAGAGTAGAGGGGCAGGATCACCTCCCTCGACCTGCTGGTCACGCTCCTTTTGATGCAGCCCAGGATATGGTTGGCTTTCTGGGCTGCAAGCGCACACTGAAGCCAGCTCATGTTCATGATCTCATCAACCACTGCCCCCAAGTCCTTCTCCACAGGGCTGCTCTGAATCTCCTCTTTGCCCAGCCTGTAGCTGTGCCTGGGATTGCCCTGACCCAGGTATAGGACCTTGCACTTGGCATGGTTAAACTTCATGAGGTTGGCATCAGCCCACCTCACAAGCATGTCAAGGTCCCTCTGGATGGCATTCCTTCCCTCCAGCGTATCCACTGAACCACACAGCTTGGTGTCATTGGCGAGCTTGCTGAGCGCGCACTCAATCCCACTGTCTATGTCAGCAACAAAGATGTTGAACAAGACAGGTCTCAACACCGATCCCTGAGGGACACCACTCGTCACTGGCCTCCAGCCGGACACTGAGCCATTGACCACAACTCTTTGTGTGTGGCCATCCAGCCAGTTCTTTATCCACAGAGTGCTCCATCTATCAAAATGATGTCTCTCCAATTTAGAGACAAGGATGTCGTGTGGGACAGTGTTGAACGCTTTGCAGAAGTCCATGTAGATGACATCAACTGCTCTATCCCTGTCCATCAGTTCTGTAGCCCCATCATAGAAGGCCACCAAATTGGTCAGGCAGGATTTCCCCCTAGTGAAGCCATGCTGGCTGTCACCAAGCACCTTGTTGTGTCTCATGTGCCTTAGCATGCCTTCCAGGAGAATCTGCTCCAAGATTTTGCTAGGCACAGAGGTGAGACTGACTGGTCTGTAATTCCCTGGGTCATCCATTTCCCCCTTCTTGAAAATGGGGGTTGTATTTCCCCTTTTCCAGTCATTGGGAACTTCATGCTATGTTAGGGATTACGCAGTGGCTGCTAAAAGTGTTAAAGGTAATTATGCTTCAGGAATGGCCTTAATATTCCTGCTCTTCAGTGGAATGAAGGAGCTCCAGGATTTGTGCTTTCTCCTGCATTGGTGACACCTGCCACCTTAAGTTGTGAAGGTCTAGCCAAGCTAGAAATCAAAGCCTCCTAAAAGAAAACTTCTGTTCTGCTTTATGCTTTTTTTCTCTTTCCTTTTCTCTTAGAATCCCTTCTTTTCTTCATTTTATGTTTCTTTCTTTCTTTGCACTTCAGATTTTTTTCTACTTTTTATATCTGCCTCTTTTGATGGCTTTTTTTGAGCTATGTGATTGATAATACAGATCATGTATTTTCCCTTTCCTGATTACTTATATAATGTTTTCATACTAGAACTCCAATAACTTTTTTTTTTCATCTAAATGTTATTCCAAATTCTAATTGATAAATAAAAATCTGACCATTCCTGGATATTTTAGTAAATAGTTAGTGTTTACTATGATAATTGTGTACTATGATAACAGCAGTTAATAAAATTCTACAGAAAAGTGTCATTCTGTAGCAATGTCATTACATTTATGTGAAGCTGGATATTTGTTCAAGGCCAGGTTGAACAGGGCTTTGAGGAACCTGGTCTAGTGAAAGGTTAGAACTAGATGATCTTTAAGGTCCCTTCCAACCCAAACCATGTTATGATTAACTTTTAGAACTAGAACGGCTGTTAACTGGATATAACATAACTTCTTTTCTTTCTTCATTTATAAGTTACCTTAGAACATGTATTTCTGTTGCTTACATTCTAGATTATATAAAACTGTTAACAACATTTTACCAGTGGAGTATGGCTATTCAGCACTATGTTAAGACCAAATGCTTGTTCAGTTTTTATTCAGACTTTAGCAGAATTGTCATTTATTTCAGTCTAAGATTTGATATTTTTATTTTTTTTTTAACTGATAAGCAGTTCAGATAAAGTCTCGGTCTAAATTACAGATGTTTACCACTAGTTATCAAGTTTTTACTCTATCTTCTGACCAGAGAGCCTGTGCTTTACGGAAAACCAAGCACTGTAATTGTTGTTATTTTCAGAGACAATCCAGCACCATATAGTGCTGCTTCTCTACACTACTTCTGGGTGTGAAATGGAAGAACATTTAAATTGCCTGGCATGCACCTCTGCCATTCAAGATGGATGCAATCAGCTGACCAGCTGACATGCTGCAGTCCTACATTTGTACTTGTAGTTTTTTAATGTAGAGACCCTAGGCTGTGTTTCCCTTTAAAATCTACTGGCTAGTTAATTGTGGTTGCAGAGTGCTGTTGCAGGCAGTTTCTTATAACATTTGACTAATCATAAGTGCTGATACAGGGAACGTGTTACAGTGAGCAGGATCACATCTCGCAAGTCATCATGGCTACTCACTTCTCTGCACTGTAAGCACTTTTTCCCCCAAAAATGTGTTGACCTTGTTCTATGCTTTTAAGTTCTCAAGTTAGAGTTACTGCCTTTCAGTATACAACGTATGTCCAGTTCACAGTTTGAGACTATGGAACTCAGACATAATCTGAGCCTGCCGTGCAGGCATTTACATCTCTTGACTCACTAACATGTTTTTTTCTGTTTGTTTAATCAAAATGTATCAGGTGGGCAATTCTGTCAGTGACTGTAAATTTTGGTTTTAAACAAATATTTCTGAATTTAAAATAAGATTCTGAATTTTATGTGATTAAATATTTAAGGGAAAAGTTGAGCTAAAATAGTTCAATGAACTAGAGTGTGAAAACTTGTTCCCATTGTATTCTCAGCTGGGCAAGGCCAGGTACTTTCACAAAGAAATGATCTTTTGGTGGATTCAGAATGTTTTTAGTTCACTAGACTTTCAATTAAGTTCCTCAATTTCAAGCATGAACTCCATGGGACTATCTTTCAGGTGTTTAAAGATAGAAACCAGAACATGGGTCTTTTAGATTGATTGGTGGATGTACTTGTGAAAGAGTAAAGATTTTTGTTCTTAATACTGTAGGTTGAAATGCATGCAAAATTCAATTGAATATGTACAGATTATTGAGGAGATTTTGTTGCTTTGAGAGGGAAGATGATTGTTCTTGATACTTCTTTCAGTTATGGCTGACACTTGGCTTATGCTGGTTCCTTCCCAGTAGCTAAATTTTAGCCTAATGAAAACTGGAAGGAAGGGATCTTGGCATTCACAACAGCAGAATATCTGTTTGCATAATGTGCCGCACCAAGTTTTGAAATCTGTTGCTATTTCTGTATGTGCATATTAATTGTTAACTGTATCAACATTCATAATGGTTAGCTTGTTACCCATTTTACCATCTGTGCTTCTTACCGTTTTCTTCTATTTTTTTTCCCCCTTATATAGCTGCAATAAGGAAAACTTGACTTGGAGTTAGCAGATCAGAGAATTTTTACCACTTTTCTCTTTGAGCCGTGGAGGGATAGATTGGCACGATGTCAGTATGAGTGCTCATATTCAATTGTGAGTGTTTTCATGATATGTAATGAATTTTCCTTGTCCTCAATTCAGAGCTATTTTCAATACTGACTCAGAATAGGCTAACACTGAGATTTCTAATCATCTTTCATCTTTTCCCATTGTTTCCAATATTCTCTTAACCATAAAAGCAATAAAACAGTAATATATAAAAGCAAAGCTATTCTGGTAATCATGCTGAATTTTTCCTATAACCCATAACAATGAAAGGAAAACACATGACTGAATACTACTTCAGCATTGTAAAAATTAGGTCTCCAGCAAGATTAATAGGCCTTGCAGATAGGCCAGACCAAACAGCATTGAGATGTTCTACACTTGTTCTATCTTGATAATACCATCCTAATAGCGCTGAGGTTTTATAATTTGATGAACATAAATGTTACTCTCTATTCAAGTATGTAGTCTGAAATAGTAAAGGCTTCCTTACTGTTCCACTCTCCATGAATTGACACTTTTAGAACTCAGACAGTTAGGCCTGTTTATATGACATAATGGGATTCAGACCATATTTTGATATAATAAAAGATAACTCCTCTTTGGTGGAGACAGGGTAAAGTCTGAGTATGCAAGATGGGAGCTGAAAAAGGAGAGATAAAT
This sequence comes from Agapornis roseicollis, assembly GCA_002631895.1. NCBI lineage: Eukaryota > Metazoa > Chordata > Aves > Psittaciformes > Psittacidae > Agapornis > Agapornis roseicollis. The sequence continues at coordinate 45,563 of NDXB01015947.1, forward strand.
TGTTCTTTGCCTTTGCCTTGGAGTGCCTTGTCTGTTCTTAAAACAGAGCCTGCCAAAGGTAGCTTTTAATTTCCTAAATTAACCTAATAAGAGAGCAATAATATAAAAGCAAATTATATTACCAGAACATACAAAATTAGTACAATAAGCATATGTGCAAGCTGCATACATTTTTGCTACCTTAGTCAACATCTACTTGTATCTGTAAATATAAGCTAAAATGCTCATAAACTGAAACTGCTGGTCCTTTAAAGATGCAGGGTGTAAAATCCCTGTTAGGGCTGAAAAGCATCCCTGGGATCAGAAACTGTAATCCAGTTGTGTAATAGGATTGATATAAATATAATCCTATTATTAACCATGTGCTTGCATGTCAGAATGAGCAGTGAATAAAGGCTAGATAATGTTTGGGTCATGTTTCCCTTTCAAAACAGATAATCAGTGTGCACCATTGCAACATACACTGATTTAAAAGGTGGATTTTGGCGTAGGCAGCATCTTCATGCCATAAATTAATTTTGAAAAGATTCTGAGCTGTCAGTTGTTGGGATTTTTTCCCTCTCTCTTTTCTCCCCCACCAATACTAAAAAGGAAGGCTGAAGTTATTTATTTCTTTAATAAACCTTACTGTCCATGATAGATGCAAACAACAAATTATAGTGTAGGAGCTAAACTGCCATACCATGTCAGAAGGGAGAAATCATCTACCTGTGAAGAATATACTGTTGTATACATCTGGTGATAATAAAGCTAAATGGCTCATGTTGTGCAATTAATAGTTATAATCATAGAATCATAAAATAGTTAGGGTTGGAAAGGACCTTAAGATCATCTAGTTCCAACCCCCCTGCCAGAAGCAGGGACACCTCACACTAAACCATGTCACCCAAGGCTTTATCCAACCTGGCCTTGAACACTGCCAGGGATGGAGCACTTACAACCTCCCTGGGCAACCCATTCCAGTGCCTCACCACCCTAACAGGAAAGAATTTCTTCCTTATATCCAATCTAAACCTCTCCTGTTTAAGGTTAATATGTTAATCCCTTAACAATGTAAAAGCCAGTTAGTATTTGTTAAAAGCCAAAGTCTATGTGGTGATTGGCCTTAATTGCTAAGTCTGCTGAATTGTAGTCATGAAGGTAACATCTTCATGAAAAATTGCCTTTTGCCTTTCTTGCAAAAAGGCACTGTGAACATTTTATGCAATTATCATGGCAAAGAAGTGCCAGCAGTAGCTTTTTTTTGGCCCTCTTCTTGTCATTGGTCTTGAGGTAGGAGCCACCTAAAAATGAACTGCACTCCACACTTTCTCTAGTTTTGAAGCCTGAACCTATTGCAGTAGGCTAATAAATTTCCTTTGGAAGTTTCATTTCTCAAATCACACCAGGTATCAATTTCTTTTATGTACCTGATTATGTTTCAGAAGTAGCACTATATGTTTTTTTCGAATATAGTGTAATGTAGGAAGTTGTTCTGTCAGTTCATGTGATATAACTATCGACTGTATTAATCTGATTTTGATGTACAAACTTCTAAACTATGCCCTCATAAATAAGCATGCATGCAAACATATTTATTTATGAAAATGCTATTTTAATTACAATCAAATGAGTACAAAGTGAAACTGAATTGTCTTCTCAGCCCTTGACATGGTTTTTCTAGTTCAGTGTCTGCAAAGTCTTGTGGGGAATCTTTGGGCTACTTTCACCCACCACATACCTCATTGTTGTCTTAAGGCGGCAATGCATATTTGCAGTGGGAAAACATTTGAATTACCATGCTACTGGCATATGGGTATCTGACAAAGCAGGAGCAAAAAGAACAGGGAAAAAAAAAAGTAAATCGAGGAGCATGGTACTTAAACTTCTAGAGGTATATCTGTCTGTACTCTCTTGAGCAGGAAGTTTGATTTCTAGCTTTGGCCTGAGTAGTGAGGTACACTGCAAATACCTGAACACTTACAGATTTTGAGGGTGTACATTAGTTATGTTGCTATCTAGAGTTATCTTGATTTCATAGAATCATAGAATAGTTAGGGTTGAAAGGGACCTTAAGATCATCTAGTTCCAACCCCCCTGCCATAAGCAGGGACACCCCACACTAAACCATGTCACCCAATGCTTCATCCAATCTGGCCTTGAACACTGCCAGGGATGGAGCACTCACAACCTCCCTGGCNAGCAGGGACACACTAAACCATGTCACCCAATGCTTCATCCAATCTGGCCTTGAACACTGCCAGGGATGGAGCACTCACAACCTCCCTGGCCAACCCATTCCAGCATCTCTTTCAGTATTTATCTTCTTTACTTGAGAGATTTAATACCATAGAAAGAGACAATTCCTCATTAAAACTGTTCAATAGTCTAAGCAGGTAAAGGGTTTATATTCTTTCTAAAGGTAGCATTGAGAAAAGAGGCAAGGAAAAGCTTGGAATTTGGTCCATGTCTTCTGAATACCAAACACACGTATGATCTTAAGACTTCTAACATCCCTAGAATGTTTCATTTAGTGCATTCACATTTTATGCTGTCATCCTGAAGCAGCTTGTTTTCAGTCATTACAGTCTAGACATAGAGAAATTAATTTTGTGGGTGGGCTATAGGAGGAAATGTTTTTTTTTGTTATTAGTGTGATTTATGTTAAAAGTTAGTATTAGCTGAACGTGCAGTATTTCACAAATTTTACACCTTTTCTAAACCTAGCTGAGGGTTTGTTCTCACCATTCTGCAGTTATGTCAGACATAAATATATGATTTATCAGTGGTGACAGATGCTGCCTTGGCTCTGCAGTTCCTATTATGTTAATGGATCATAGCTTGCTGGAAAACAGCTTTTCTCAGATGGCCTGTCTTTGTTCAGCAGCACTGAATTATTGTTTCACTAGCTATAGTTTCTTGTTATAATTAACTTTCAAATGTGCTGTAGGAACATAAGGAGCAACCAAACTCATTTTACAATGACCTGTAAATAAAACCATTTCCCAAATAATATGAACAGTTAATACCAACCACTAGCGCAGTTTGCTGCCACTAGAGAGAGTTATGAAATGAATTACCCATGCATGAAATATTGATGAATAACTAACACTACCACACTTCATCCTTTTTGTAAATACTGTGCACAAAAATGTCTAGAATAAAGGTTGAAGAAGGGAACAGAACAGCTTCGAGTTTAACAACAAAGTTTACTTTCTTATATACTTTAACTATCTTCTTGTGTTTTCTGATTAGTCATTTAGGGTACTTGTCAGTTCATGATTACTTCTTGAATGTGGTTACCAAGTTTTGGGTGATGTGATCTACTCCAAGATCAGTTCTAATTCACCTTTCAAAAAATGACAGTGTTCAGCATCTCCATGATCCTAATCCAAGTCTTTGTAGGTATTGCTAGAGGATGTCTACATTATGTGGTATATCACAAAGAAACTTATCAAAAGATTCATTTTCTAAGTACTAATGAGTGATACTGGAAAACTAATACGTTCCTATTAAGTTCCTTCTATAATCAAGCAGTATGGATAACTATAATATAGTACTGAACCATAAGCTTTCATTATATTTACTTGCGTTGCAAAATGTTTAGCCTTTAACATTTTCAGAAAAAGTATTCATGCAGGTCAGAGCTACAAAAAATAAAATTATATATATATTACCTCACGCTTCTATGGACATGCATCTTTGTCAATGTGGCGTGTGGCTAGGTAATATTTTTTTCCCCACCAAACAAAATCAATATTTTAACTCCTAATTAAAAAAAATGTTTGGTATAAAGCTATTTTGTAATCATAGAGTAATCTTTATAGTCAGATACAGATGATGTATTTAGTGTATGTGAAATAAAACCATACACTTTCCAACACATCATCAATTTTATGCATATATGTTGACTGTACAAATACATGAGGAAACTCATAATTTTAATAACTGAGAAATAGTATTTAGCTAATGTGTACAGATTTTAAAATCCATACAGTTATACATTTTCCTTTCTATTAAAAATGAGAAGTTTGTGGCAAAAAGAAACATGGTTTCTTCCAGGTGACACATCAGTGCAGTGCAGTGGCAGAACTAAGAATTAAGCCCTGTTCTCTGAAGACCCACTGTATTAGTGCTTCTGTGATTTGGGTAGCAGAAATTTGTCAGAAAAGTAAATTTGAAATAAGATGCTTTTTTTTAATTATTTTTTAATGTTTAATACTATTTTCTAGAACTGTGAGCCTTATGATGCCCCCATGAAGGTAATGGGGCAACTGGGGAAACCTTGGTATTAGAGAGAATGGTGGATGACAAGGTTTCTCACAGTTAATGGTTGCAAAGACTTTTTAGAGTGGGGTTTGTTTTGTTTTTGGAGAAAAGCAGAAAAGAAACCATACGAGGACAAATATTGCCTCAAAAAAAACCAAACAACAAAAACCCTAAACAACCCATAAGGCAGCAGGATCTGGGTTTTGCAAAGAAATCTTGGCTGTATCAAGACAAGAAAAACACTCTATAACCTTAAGAAGGGCTTCAATAATAATGAAAGTATTCCTGACTTAGGATGGCTCTTCTAAAAGGAAAAATGATCCCAGAAGCACGTGCTGTTGCTTGTGATCACTGCACACAATTTCTGTACAATGCCAGTTTTCTTTTTCTAGGTGCCTTGCTACACAAAAATTGACAGTTATTTTTAATGAGTTTCAAACAAATCTGAGGTTAAGACTAGAAAAGTAGTGAGAAGAATATAATTTTCATAAATCAGGAGAAAACAGATCTCAGTTTTGATAAACTGTAGTGTTAATTTCTCTGCTATAGCAAGACTCAGCTTTTAACTACTGGAGAGGAACCTGATGTAAAACTGCTACTGATGAAGGCAGTGCTGGATTTTGGTTCCCATAATAGGTTGGTGGTTTTATGTGAAGGTTGGTTTTGAGCTTTTTCTTTTTCTTTCTTTCGGCTTAGTATTTCAAAGCAAGGATTATTGGATTAGCATTTCCATTTTATTGATGAAAAGATGTTCCTTCTATTCCAACAAGCTTTTACATTTTAGAGAAACCAGCAGGTCTGAAAGCTCTATTTCTTGAACAAATTTTGTTAAGGTTTTCCTCTGCTGCCACTGATAGCAGTTCTTTAAAAAATAAATAGGGATAAATAAAAAGCCCAAATCAATATTTATATAGGAGATAGTTATATACCTTTTAATTTAGTTTGCACAGAACCACATTTGTCTTCCCTGAGAAACCAATCTTAGAGGAAGAAGGCCTGCAAGCATATGGTGCTTTGCTAAATGTGTTAGGTACTCAAGACTTCATGCTTCAAAAACATGTCAGTATAATTACAGGTCAACTCTATACAGAGTTACATTGTAATTAAAAATTAAATTTAATTAAAATTAAAAATTATCAGGCCTAAGTCCTAAGATTGATGAACTTGTTTGAAAAAAAAGTAAACCAGAAATGCTGGTGTAATCTGTGCTCTCATCTAAATTCTACCCACAGCAATAGAAAGAATAGGAAAACACTTTGCAGAAAAAGGCAGATGGTACCTCACTGCTTAGAAACAGACAATTGGGTTGATTTGTTGTAATTTTATTAGACTGCCTTACTGTTGACTTTTTTTTTAAAACTAAAAAGATCTAGAGGAATAGTCTTGCTAATAGAAACACAAATACCATCCTATAGCTAGCACAGTTGTATTAGTTGGGAATTGTTTCCCAAGCCATTTAATCAGGAGCTAATTTCCACAAAACTAGTTGTGATATACTAGGAATGGGAACAGAGAAGTGCAAGGTCCTTATCACTTCCTGCAGACTGTACTGAGGATAGGTTTATCTAAGGGTCTTGCACATGGGATCAGATGTGACTCTGGCCTTCATAAAACAGACAATTTTCTCCACTCCCACTTAGAGCAGTTCTTACAAAAATAAGATTAAAACAAGCATGTGCAGATTACTGCCAGATATTTGTATATGAACCTGTATTGGTTAATCTTAGCTGTCGTTTTCCTTTTGTCTATAGTGATTGTACAGGTTGCAGTGGCGTTTTTCTATTAATGTGATGTACAGGGAAAAGTTAATCTCTGTAAAGCTCAGACTTGATGCTTTGAGTTACCAAATGTTCAAAACTCCCATCGGCTGTACTGAAAACATTTTTGCCTAATCAACCTCAATTATGTGGGGGTCTCAGTAACTGCTTTCTGTGACTGCCATTTTGAGTAATCTGTGTTCATGACTGCTTTAGGGGATTGTCTAATTTACTCCATGTCTCTCTTCACTGACAACTGTGTAGCAAGCCCCAAAAATCTCTTCTCATAAAATGCTCTTTGAATGTGAATTATAAACCATGAGACTGTGAAACACAGAAAAACAGGTGATCAAAGACAAGTAAGTTGGGAACATCACTGAAATGTTTCATTGATTTTATTTTGCTATTTATTTAATATTTTCAGAATTCATCTGTACAGACTAGAAGATTAGAATTTGGTTTAGACTTTCTTAAATTCATTTGCTTTACCTTTTTTCTTCTGCTTTTTTGTAAGTGTACCCTGGCTGGCTTCCCTCTGAAATAGATTGCTTACACATCAAATTACTGAAGCAGTTTCTCTACTAGAAACTAGTAAACCCAGGCTTCCCCACAGTACTTTCACAAAATAGCCATCTTCCCACTATCTCCAGCTTTTGTCCCATTTGTTTTATAATAGTGAACTCATCTGTATGAGCCGGTTATTTCAGCTAAGTCCTGCACTCTGTGCTGACAGAAATAAATTATTAGTACTGAAGTTGCATGTACGCAGTTAAAAAGATATTAATTCTTAATTTTCTTTTATCTGTTTGGTTCCGCCTCCCACCACCCCCCCCAATTGCTCTTAAGAGGTTAACACCCAGAGATTAATTTATTAGTACTCTGTGGCATGTCAGTGTGACTAGATTGGAGGGTGGGCAAGGTGGAGTCATTTAGAAAAGTACTTGCTGAAAGACATTTTTCAAACCTGAGATTGATCTCTACAGGGTGAAATGTTTTCCAGTTTAGCTTGCGGCACAATTAATTTGGCAGCAATCTGGGTATTTTTTTGTTACTGTCTCAGCTAAATCTGTAGCTGTTTCCTCTTCTTCCCCTGACTTCCCCCTCCTCCTCTTCCTTTCTTAGCTCCATATCCTTCTTACTGATTATTCAGCCTAAAAATCTTCTTATCAAATCTCAGTGTTGTACTCCCAGATAAGACTTGGTGCAATGGTTCTTTGCATCTTTCCACTTACTTTCTGTCTTCTGCCATTGTCTCACAGATTCACAAGCATTTAAAAAATAATAATTAGAGAAATACCTCAAGAAGTTTTAATAGAAGTCATAGGTACTTGATAACTAAGATATATATATTATATATTTTTTTCCTTATGCTACTAGTCAAATCTGTATTTGTTGAATACATTCAAATAGATTTAGGATGTTTGCTACGTTTTTTAATGTCTCAACAGAAGATGCTTACATTCTGTGTTTTATTTCACTCTTTTTCTACTGAGTATTTCCACTTGGTGTTGCATGCCCTCTTACAGGATTAGGTTATACATGTAAATGACAGCTTGATTTATTTGTAGAAAAGGTACTAGAAAAATCATATGTAACAGGTAATGTTGTAATACCAAGGAAAAGCTATCTGCTGTTTTCACAGAAGAGCTGGACCTGATAAGAATATTATGTGCTGGTAGCTGAGAAGTTCTTGGACATTACAATGTATGTCATATACAGGGTGAAATAAAAACCTGTGTGGAAGATAGCTTAATTTGATGGCATAGGCAGGCATTCTCAATTTTTTTGAGACAATAGATGAAGCAATTTTTTATAATATGTAAATTAATTTTAAAGCATTTTTCCTTTCAGTGATGCTTTTTGCATATCTAAAGTGTCACAGATGAAATTAGATTTTAAAAAAGAAGGGTTAACATCTGAAATATTTTATTTGTGAAAATAAATATGCAAAAACATTTCTGAAGTCTGATAATAATTTATAAAGCCATTAAATATTATAACTAAATATTAACAAAATACCAGGACACACCTCTGAACCCTCCAACAGCTAACTACTGATAGGCATAATAGGCTTTTAAAATATCAAAACCATAGATTTGGATAGATGGATGTAACAGCACAACAATGAGACTCTAAACTGTGTACTCTTTAATCCACTGCAGTTCATGCATATCATTGATACTCAATGCCATGATTCTAAGGGAATGTGAAATCATGTGATTGGCCAACTAAGAGTATACTTGAGCAGACTTTAGACTGAGTTAGTCTTTAGAATTATACAGCCACAGAATTAGTAATCAAAACCTTTACTTTCAAATGAAGCCTGTGTCTTGAAACAGTTTCTGGTGAGCTCTGTTCAGACACCTTTAATCGTAAGCCAAAAATTGTCTTTCCAGTGGACACATAAATTAGGGCAAAATAACACTCATCTGTGGTGGTTTGATCAAAGCATGTCTTAGACAGCAATATAGGAAAAACACAGTTTCTCTGTTACATGTTAACTACTGTGATGGTGTTGTCTATGGTAACACATTAACCAAGTTGTATTGGTTCCAGTTTGCTGGAGAACAGAGATTTCGGGGATCTCTTTCTAGTAAGGAAAAATTAACATAACATGCTGTTACCTAGTCATAATTTTTTTGAGAACTCACTACATGCAAAGTGGCCATTGATCAAAGAATTTAGAAAAAGATGAAGGAACTGGGGGAAGTTTTCCAGTAATCAAACTGGCATGAGTTAACAAGCCTGCAGGAGAATTAATCTATAAATTTAGTTTTTCAATCTAAGATGGCTTTCGCTATTCAATCTGATTTAAAATACACCACTTCAATGAAAGTTTGTTTTTCATTTATGTCCATAATCCAGTTCTTCTCAGAATTATAATCTACACCACTGCCCCTGCCCTATTTCTTTAATTGCAGATAGGGAGGACACCCAATTTGGATGTCAAAAGATGCAGATTCAAGTCCCCACTTTGACCAGTTTGAAGCAAAGACAAAACTGGGGATGTCTTGTTTCTGATTAAGACAGTATAATTAACCTTAGTATTATTATATTAATATATCATCTTCCTGATTTAAATTTTCCCATCAGTGTCATGTTTTCACTAAAGCTTAAGATTTTTCAATACAACTTTTTCCCTTGCAGAAAATTCTGATTTGATTTTCAAGTAACAAAAGCAGCTTACAGTGAATTTCCAAATTAACGTTTCCCAGTATTTTTTAACCTGCTGGAACACTTTACATCAAAATTTTTTCTTTTTAAAATGCATGATTTTTATTTTTTTTTTCTGAATAAACTAAGGTGGTTAGCATTCCAGTAAATTTCTTGTGCAAGACTGTCTTAGGTGGCTATTCATAAGCACTGTGATCTTGCACTGAAATTGATTGGGCCTTTGTGTAATATTGGCTGCTGTATAGAATCATAAAATGGCTAGGGTTGGAAAGGACCTTAAGATCATCTAATTCCAGCCCACCTATCATGGACAGGTCTGCATCACCCTGTTCAGGCCTGTTCCAGTGCCTCATGACCCTCACAGTAAAGAACTTCTTCCTTATATATAACCTGAACTTTCCCTGTTTAAATTCAAACTCATTACCCCTTGTCCTATTGCTACCGTGAATTTTTTTTTTTTTTTAATAATTCTACTGATACTTACTAAAAAGAGAGCTTTTAAGAGATACCTGTGAAAAAGATGCTTTGGGTGTAGATCAAAGAAATAGTCCCTAGTTTCTACCCAGGTTACAGAAGTTTTTACTTTTTCTACAACAGTTGCAACCAAATCACTAGGTATGACAACTCAGATTAGCACGTTGAATAGCCACACTCTTGGCGTTAGAAGAATTGCCTGTACTGTGCTGAGTTGCCTTTACACTGCTCACCTAACTTTATTTTGCTTGTCTGGATCTTGTCAGAGGTGTCATTCTCAAAGCAGTTTCAGACACATATTTAGAGGGTTGCTAAGGTGCTGATGACTCTTATAGCTGCTAAAAATCTCAGACTAATTAAAAAAACAAAAAGGGTTTTCTTTTTTCATATTTTGGTCTTGTTTCTAACATTTAAAAAGGCAAACCTGGTTGTGAAATGCAAAATGATCCTTGCTAATTTGGTCTTGTGAAAAGAGCTGCGTTACATTAGGTTTTGCATAAACTTAGCACCTGCAGATTCTTGTAAGAATGATCTGTGCTGTACTACTGCATAAGGAGATACTCTCAGTGTTTCAGAATCTGATGGGGAATATGAAACAGTGGCAACATTCTCACAAGATTTTCTGCCAAGTTCTGCGGGCTTGGAAAATTTGGAGAAACATCAGGTATTTTAGTTTTATTTTTTTAATGCTTATTCCAAACATCTCTCAACTTTTGACCTACTTAAGGTAGTCCCACCACCAGCCTTAAAATCTTGGAGGTTTCCACACATACAGTATCAATCTAGTTTTTCTAACCAGAAATCCCACTAAGTGGGTGTCATAGTTTAAACCCGGCTAGGCAGCACGTTCACTCACTCAACCCCCCCCCCCCCCCCCC
>NDXB01015947.1:56240-70763 GCA_002631895.1 Agapornis roseicollis
CAGCCAGGCAGCACGTTCACTCACTCAACCCCCCCTCCCCCCCTCTGGCCCTCCCCTCTTTCCCCCCTGCTCCTGGAGGAGTGGGAGGAAAGAAGAGCCAAAGAAATACGACTCCCACTGGTTCAGATAACAACAATCCAGTCACTAAGGTATAACACAAATCACTATTGCTATCACCAATAATAATAATAACAAGGAAAACACGGGAAGAGGGTACAATACCACCCACCGAAAACCAGCCCAACCGGGAAGTTCCCTCTCCTTCCGGGTAACTCCCAGTTAAGTCCCGGGCATGATGTGCTATGGTATGGAATACCTCTTTGGTCAGTTTGGGTTCTGTCCCTCCTTCCTCCCGGCTTCCCCTCCTCCCTGGCAGAGCATGAGGCTCACAAAGTCCTTGGTCAGGGCAAACATCGCTCAGCAGCAACCAAAAACATCGGCCTTATCAGCCTTGTTCCCGGGTTAAGTCAAAACACAGCTACTAAAGAGAAGAAAAACTGACTGCAACTGCTGAACCCAGGACAGTGGGAAACTCGGTGATTGGAGTGAGTGATAGGAAACTGTCATCTAAGATGAAAGTTCACCTTTTTTTTTTATTTAATATCAGTCCTGTAGCATAAGCAAACAAAGAAGTAGTGAATGAAATCCAGAATAAGTCTTGGTATTGCTACCAGTCTTTGTATGGGAGTGGGTAGGTCAGTGGGGAGTGGCTTGTGTAGAACAGCCTGAAGGACTGATCTGTGAAAAATAGCTGACTTAGTGTAAATTAGGCATATTTGATTATTTATGCAAGTGCCATTATTGTAACGTTACTGTCTGACAGTGCAGAGAAACAGGAGGAATGTCCAGGGTAGTAGCATTTTAACCTGTTGCAGCAGAATGTGCTACAGCTTGTGTGTTATAGCCCTTGCTTTTTTGGAAGCATGTTCTGAGGATTACAAAGCTGGTGCCTGCGTGCACTACACAGTTCATGCTAGTATCATCCTTGAGCTATGAGGAGTTGGGCAATAACTGTCTGGCTGTGCAATGTTTTTGAGCCATTTTATGAGTGAATATTTGGATCTTTCATATTGTTGTGCTGACTTGCAAGTTATGCTCCTACCTGTTTTTGTAGACCTCTGGCACGAGCATCTTCCTGTAAGCTTTTTCTCTTTGTTCTGCAGCATTTAATGCAATAAGCAGAGCAGAATCTGTCACGAGGTGAATAAGCTATTTAAGAATGAAAAGAAAGCTAACTCCTCGAGTACATAACGTTAAAGAAACTTTAATTAATGTCAGGAGAGAAATCTGTGAGGAAAAATAATGGAACTGTAAAGTGTTTGTTCTGGTTTCACAAAGTTTTTCTGCCTTTCCCCTCCACAGATAACAACCACAGTCTCCAAATGGAGAGAGATAAATATTGGCAGCTCTCAGGTTTGCTTTTCATCTCATGCCTGGTGGAAAAATTCCAGTCAGTTTTCAAGTTTTTCCAAGTGAGCCTTTAGGGGCTTATTCACCAGACTTCAAATTTCTGCTAAACTGTTCCCTGCAGCTTTGGTGGTAAGACAAAAAATTCTTTTGAATTCCATTTTCAGTTTTTGATTTGCTGCCTAGATTTATTATAAGTAGATTCATAGAAGGTGGGGGGTTTAATTGGTTTTTTGTTTGTTTGGTTGATTGGTTTTATATTTTGGGGGGTTGTTATTGATTCTTTGAAGTTTTTGAGTTTTTGGTTGGTTGAGTAGCTTTTTGTTTGTTTTGTTTTGTTGTTTTGTTTTGTTTTAAACTCTCCTGAGCTTTACTCACACTGCTGTAGGCAGTCTTTTTCAGCCATAAATAAGCCTGTGATAGAAACTATGCCATAACTTCAGATAATTTTTCTTTGGTGTTATTTTTTTCTTTTTTCTCTCAAGGGAAACCTTTTTGCCTGTATTATATTAATAAACTTGGAGTTTATCTATGTAATTCAGTGGGATAAAGTGCCGACGTGCAAATAAGTTACTGGTGTGAGTTGTGAAGCCTGAAGTTGTGAAGTTGGTCATGGATTTGCTTTTAATCCAAGGTAAATGAAGGAATTTGAGTTCAAGTAACTCTGTTTTACTAAGGACTAATCTCGTGAGGTTGGCTTTACTTTTAGCTAAGACCACTGCTGATCACAGGTGATGGGTTAATTTGTTCCTGTCAGAGCTCTGAACTATATGGGCTGCTCTTTTACCTGAGAAAAGAGATAATGGTGATATTTAAATACTGGTGTATTTCAAGAGCTTTAGAGTATTCCTTAACAATACTTTGTGTTGTTTTCATTCATTTTAAACTTTTTTGTAGTCAGACATAGCAAGAGATTTTCATGAAAAAAAAGTTACTCTATTCATTGTAATTTAGGTCCCTGTTCTTAAATGAGGGGACTTACCCTTTCCTAGTCTTGCAGAGACCATTAAATCAGATGGGTGTTTCTTTTAGAGGTGGATGATTTTTTTCTTTTTAATTATACTATGTATAATTGAAATCTTAATGCAGTATTGTGAACTATTCCTCTAAAGTAACAGAACAAAAATAATAAATATTTATTTTCATGTCAGAATGAAAACTTCCTTGATATAAGGACACGGTAATTAATTGTGTATCATAGTCCTGTGGACTGTTAGAAAGCTGGTGCAGTAAATAGGGTTGATGCTCTGTATCTGATGGGAAACAGCTGAATACAAACATACAGCAGGATCAGCCAACAGTACTGCTGTCCTGTTTGAGCTTAGATTTTCCCTTTCTACTATTTCCAGTTTTCTCTTTTGTTCTCAATTTTTCCTTTTCCCTTCTATTTTATTAAGTATTTTCAGCAAGTGACAGACTTGTAGCTAATTCCTAAATCTGTGCATGGTGAAGAGTCGTTAATTTTTCTTTTTCATAGTGTCAGATCCTAATTCCCCTGCTCCTGTTAGGCAAAAAACCCCAAGTGAGTGACAGCATTGAGCAGATGCAGGATCAAAGCTGCATCTTTACTCTACAAGTGACTCTCCTTTCTGAAATGATCTTCTAACCTGATGGTACAGGAGACTCCTCCACATGCTTCTTAGACCCAGTTCCCCGTATTAGATTGATCTAAAGCCCTTGATACAGCTCACTAGTGGGTACCATATGGTACTTCTGATTTCATTATCATCATGATTTTATTTAAATTTAACTTAAATTATTTAAATTTGATTACTTAAATTCAAAATTAAAACTTAAAATTCAAACTTAAACAGGAGAGGTTTAGACTGTGTATAAGGAAGAAATTCTTTGCCGTTAGGGTGGTGAGGTGCTGGAATGGGTTGCCCAGGGAGGTTGTGAGTGCTCCGTTCCTGGCAGTGTTCAAGGCCAGGTTGGATGAAGCCTTGGGTGGCATGGTTTAGTGTGAGGTGTCCCTGCTTATGGCAGGGGGGTTGGAACTTGATGATCTTAAGGTCCTTTCCAACCCTAACTATTCTGTGATTCTATGAAAATATTTCAAATGGGAGGGCCGTAGGCTCACCAGAGTGCTGATTTTGTCTCTTGAAATTGAGGATATATGTTCTATGCCTCAGGCACAAGGTTATATAAAGTATGTAATGCTGAAAGGATGTGTCTTGAGAATTATATAGGTTAGGAAAAAGGAAAAGCTGACCTGCTCTGGCCCATGCTTCCTGCTGGGAGCAGTTCTGCAGTGAATTGTCCTTCAAAGGAACTGGTATTATTCTCCATGAAGTAGTATGAATTTTTGTGAGCAAGCAGGTATTGGAAGAAATATATTTCTGAATATAGTAACCAAGTGGGAACTTTGTTACTTGTTACAGAAGGTATTTTATCCCTTGCTGCAAGGCTGTGCTGCTATTTAGAATGAACTATTTTGCAGAAAGCCCAGTATCTTCACTTCTAAAAGTCTCAACACTTTTGTCCTATTAAAAATTGTATAGGGATGGGGTGTGTTAACAATAACCTTGCAACACACTGCATAAGAAGAGAATGGAGACACCAGTGCCATAGCAGTGAATTCTGCATATCATGATCTCACAGTTTTGCAGTATGGTTGATACCAAGAGGCGTTCATATAGTGCTGCAGAGGTCAGAAAATATAACAATAGATGCTACATAATTTCCCAAGACAGAGAATACATTATTGTATTTTTTAAACATTTATGTTTTCCCTTATACCTGTGTTTTTTCCTTTTGATCAGAAGGAGATGCAAACTGCTTGAGAACACTGTAATCTTGTTACCCCATTAACTTGGCTTGAAAGCATATTTCACTTTTATAACTCCCAAACATGTCCTAAAGATGTCATCATAAAATGGCTGGCTATAGTGGGGATAAAAAATTACTTTTTCATTGGACGGTAACTCTATCTAAGGAAAAAAAATGATGTAATTCTCTGAAATGATTGCATAGGAGCAATCAGGCATTAACTGGTCTTAATATGGTAAGAACAACTCAATATATAATTAGCCACTTTGTTGTATGTTTGGAAGCTTGAGTTTCATTATTAATGAAAGTAATTAAGTGAACAAGTGTTTTATCACCAGTTGCATTCTAAGAGAAGGGGACAGGTTGGCAGTGAAGATAGGGCCAAGGCATGGGTGGATCAATAACATGCAGGTCTGCCTTTCCTAATGACAACTATTGTGCTTCCAATTATAACTGCTTTGATAGCACCCAGGGTATCTAAGTTGAAATGTGCTGAGAGAAATTGTGCAGGACTTATGCAATAACTCTTGTAAAGGTGACCGCTGTACTTTGAATTGCCACATTTTTGTTGCTTAGACAACTTATTAATCAGTTATGCAACTTATTAGAGCTTATCCAGGGGACAGACTGAATAGGCTCTTCTTAGCAACTCATAATATAGTTCTGATTTTCTTGACAGCCAAGGTTAAGTTGTAAATTTATACTGCAACTCATTGCTATTTGCAAAGGATTAGCCTTTATATTGTCATTCTTGCTTCATTATATCAAAAATCATTTGTCAATTTTCACTCATAAAATGAAAAGAATCTACACTTTACTTAAAAGCCCCCAGTTATTCAAGAAAATATACTGATAAAGACAAAATATTTGCCAAAGATAATAGTAAGATGTATAGTAAGACATTATACAGACCTCTGTGGCATTTGCTAGTCAAAATGCTTAGTAGTATTAAAGTAAGTGAAGGTATTTAGATATGCATTACATTTGAACACAGAGCAGCTATTGGAAAGTCTAGATTTCGTGCACTTGAAAACAACAAAGCTCTTGAGCAGACTCATAAAACAAGCCCACTGAACTTTGATAATGCTGAAAGATCTGGAAATTGACAGTATATGACATGAGGAAATATGAAAAGTGTACTTTAGTTTTGCAGACGCTTACTGCATAGAAACACAAATAAGTCCCAAAGAGCACTTAGCAACTTATGTCCTAACAAAAGGATTAATTTGCACTGGAGGGTTGATGTAAATACATGGAACTGCACACCATGGCCTTATTGTTAATGTATGCATTGAAAGTGGACAGTGGTTTCTCATGAAGGTCTGATTGTAAATTTTCATGTAGGAACAGAAGAACAGGGAACATTTCTGAAATAATTCTGATCCTTGCTTAGATATCTGTTAGCATCAAAAGGTATTGGGGGAAAGGGGTTGGTTTTAGTCTAAAAATCCATATTTGAAGCTGTGACTTCCATGAAGTGTGTTCAGAGAAAAGAAAAGCAAAAAGAATACAGACACTAGTTTCATGAAGCAGGAGCCATGGAGCTCAACTCCAGAAAGAAATTAACAAGCAAAGGGGACCCTTTCAGAATCTAGGCACAATTGGAATATAATTTGTAACTGGGAGACACACACTTGAGTCATTCCCAGCAAGCTGGAAACTCCCTGTGGTAGTGTGATTCAGAAATGTAGGCATTTGTAAGTATTTCCATGGCAATAATACTCTTCTACAATTTTATTCATCTCTCACAGCAGTGCATATCATTCCTCAGAAAGGCAGAGGCTGTGGCAAAGAACAGGTAGCTTTGTCAGCCCTGTTAACTAATGTCAGTAATGACAGACGCATTTGGTGTCAAAGGCCTGTTTTTCCCCTTTTGGGGTTACAGGCTCTTGATTAAATTTGTAGAAAGGCCTGGGCTTGGAAAAGGTGACCTTTCAAGTGTTAACTTTAGTTGTATTTTTAAAAAAGCTGGGGGGAAGGCTTAGGAAGGAGATGTAAATAACTGGTAAGCAGAGAAGAGCAAATTATTATCAAGTTAATTTATTATTGCTGAAATAAAGACTCTGGCCTTATTTGGACCATGAATGAGTGTCATGTTGGAAGGAGACCTAGAATAGAAGGAAAAGAAATCAAACAAGGAAAAGAGAGGATCAGCTTACAACTGACTGAAAAATAAAGATGTTGCAACATGGTGAGAGTTATAGCTTATTGACACTCACTTTGACACTCCAGTGGCATATTGATTCAAAAGGTTGTTATGTGGGAAGGAAGATGTGTAGACCTACAGAATGGCTGGTAGATTGTTGGATAAAATAACTATCATGCGTTCACAGGCTATGTTGTAAAATCAGATTATTTTGTCAGAAAATTCTTGTTGAAAGAATTGTTGGTTTAGTTACTATTTCCAAAAATCGCTGGTCTGTCACAGCAATTAGATGCCTGTGTAATGGTACTGATAGGTGATCGTTGATCTGAACTGTAGTTATCCTAGACTTTAGAACACCTTCTATGCCTGTGCTGTCTAGGAGGAAATAGAACCAAAGACATGCAAAGAGGTTTTGAAACCATTCCTGCACATGTGCTGTTTCAGTAGCAGAGAATATTCTGGGTCATTCTTATTAAATTGATGGTGTAATTTAGAAACCAAATGTGTTGTGCTTTACCTCCACCTTTATGACTTCTTTAGCAGGCAGTCCATCACTAGGTGAAAAATGTGTTTCCCTCTTGTTCGACAAAGTTTTGGTGTCTCTGATAATGCAGGAGAGTAGGGGGTCTCTAATGTCTTGTAAGTCATGAATAAAAGTGAGGTGCAGAAATGCTTTTAGCACATAGATCTCTCCAGTGCGGATTTGCAAAGGCACCAGTGTAGCTCTGCAGAATCCACTGCAGGGATAAATGAAGGCCTTTAAGCTCAGGTCTGGCATGTTTAGATTCTGTAAAGTCACTCTGACAAATCTACACCAGGTTGTCTCAAATAGTGTCTTCAGAAAACGTTATGCAGTTAATGTGGGACTGTATTTTATAGATGGAAGTGTGGTTGGGTATATACACATGATAAAGAATGATGTTTTACTGCTCTGGGTTACATGCTTTTTGCTGGCTGTTGGCTGCCTTAGGAAAGGATTCTGCAATTCCTTACTGTACTCTTTCTGTAATCTGTGTAGTATTTTAGGTAAAAGATAAGTAAGGAATTTATGGTAATTATGGTGATAAGAAACCCATTCATGCTGACTGTAGTTATGACTACTAACAGTATAACCAGTGTTTGATCTGGAGACAGTTAACCTGCGTTTAGCTAGTGCCACACATTTCAGTGGAAGTAAACTGGGTGTTATAGAGGTAATATATGAAACACCTATTTCTTAGTACACAAGAACTTTTCGTTAGAAAGTCTATCATACCCTAAAATGAGGCTGACAGTATTAAGGTTTTTATGTGGAGACTTTCCACAGTAACAATTTTAGCAACGAGCAGAAGGGAATTCAGCCTGACAATTAGATGTCTAATGGTTTCCTCTTTATTGCAAAGAAGATAATTCCATTAATTGCATAATAAAAGTATATGAGCTTATTAGTTTAAAATGTTTGTATATTTGATAATAGCATGAGTGCCCTCATAAAATATCAGTGAAGACAGGCTAGTTTTTTTTCACACGCATTTACTAAATTTTTTTTAGCTAAATGGTTGACAGCACTGTAACTTTAATGATATCATAATAAAAGGATGAGCATGCAGAAAATCAACAGCATAAGATAGTTAAACCGATATAGGTTAGAAATGTACAATCTGTGTACATTAGGGAAGAGCATGTTGAAATGACAGAGAGTGGGCAGTTGATTCTTTAAGATGTTTCATGCATATTAGAAAATTTTGTTTGTTTTTTTCCTTTTATGTTATCTTTGGGAAATCCTAATATATTTAACTTCTACAATTTAATGTTTCTTCATATCCTCCATATCCTATCTATTTTTGTAGTCTTGTGCATGTTTAAATGTATGGTTCTTAAGCTGCATGTAGCCTGTGGAAAGATTGAAAACCACACATTTAAACCTGGGTGTCTTCGATAAATAGTTGCAAGAGGCAACCAACTATACTTTGCTAAAAAATATTTCAGAACTACTTCTAAGAATGTTATAATTATTTTATTTAATGTCTATGAGAGAAGATAAGGATTTGACCTTTTGTAAACATTTTCCCACCAATCCAAACTAATAAGTATTTGATATGCGAATTCTTATTACAGAAAGACTGTGGATGATTTTCTTATAAAACACTTCTGAGGCATACTGAGAAAGCCTTAGCTTTTTTCAATTCCCAGAATAGGTTATATCAGTGCAATAACTCATTATATTTTGTCTGCCAGTTGGGCCTTTTAATTTAGTTGCAATGCAACAGAATAGTAGCAGGGAAAACAATAAAAATAAAATGAGAAATGAGTTTCTTAGATAATAATAACAAATCCACTCCATTCCTGTTTTAACACCCAATCAATTTCTGTAATTGTTTATAACTGACTAACATCTCTCTAGATACACTAGTGCAAAGATGCAGTAATCCAATAGCTTGGAATGCTCCATGCCCATAACTTTACTTCTTTTTTTTTTTTTTTTTTCCTGAAAACTTTTTTTGTTTTTTTTTTAAATAAAATTAGGACAAAAATATGGCCATGCAGTTACAATGGCAACTGTATGATTCCCCCAGAAGATGCTGTGTGCCTCTTAGTTAACCTCACTTTTGCCTTCACTTTTTGTTCATGATCCTCTAAAATGGTGATAAGACTTTGTAAAATGTACTGTGAGTATACAGATGTTTTTTAGAAGTTTCAGATGTTCTCAAAAATGTGTGCTAAATATATTTAAGTAGCTTAGACATAGCTTAGCACACAATAAAATATGGATTCTTAAAAACCAAACCAAAACCAAAACAACCCAACCCTGTAAGTAGAGTTGTGAGATTTTGAACTATGATGATAATTAGCTATTGATAGAAAAATTTAATTGCTTTAAAGGGAAATGGTTTTATTTAAAGAAAATTGAGGTTTGGTATTTTTTCTCTTTGTCTGCAATGTCACAGTGACTGAATAAAATATAGAACTCATAGTAAGAACTGAGTCCCAAATTTAACATATCTTTTTAGTGCACATACCTGTGGTGAATTTATGCCAGTGGATTCTGTAGCCCTTCTGAGGAAATAAGTTTCCTGTGATGACTCAAGAGTTTATAAACAAAAGGTAATAGTAACAGTATTCTTAAAAAACTATTAGAATAATTGTCCTGGTTTCCCCAGATGGTACCCATGTTTTCAAAAGGAAAGAGCAGTATGCCTTTGATAATACTGGTCACCAGAACAGACAGGAACGTGTCCACTTGAATATAAATTTTTGCATTGAGTACTGCAGGTTAAGAAATTCAAACCATCCAAAGGGTGCCTTCTCCTTTACACTTTGGCTTCAGTAAACTTTGGATTAAGCCTGTGGGAAAGTTGTATGCTGAGACAGTTCATGATGAGTGAGGTAGCTAAAGACCATCATACATCTGGGTGACTGACATCTTATGATGCTTAGCAAAAGATGACACCTCTTTGAAATGAACTTATTTAACCCAAGACATTTATTTATGGGAAGAACAAATCAATGTGAAGAATGACGTAATTCTGATGCTGTCAGGGAAGCTAGAGCAGCCACAAACCTGAAAGTAATGATGAACATAACTCAGAAGGTTTTGTATAGGTAAGCATTCAACTGACTAAAAAGTAATATGAGCAGAGGTGCACTGAAATTTAATTAAACCTTTTTCAAAGTTCAGAAATGCATTCAGGTTGTGCTGGAGTTCAAGACTGGTTAATATGACAGAGTTGTTTCATCCTTCCTTATTGTGTTGTGGTACAACTTTATGGATTCTTCATTCCCTGATTTGAACCCCTAATCAAGCACCAGCTGACTAAAACTGGGCATGAAAAATGCAAGAATTAATGCTAGTTAGCTGAGACAAGCTTTAATCTTAATGAGATCTTGTGCTAGTATAGATGATGGGGTTTTATCTTTGGGAAAAAAGTTGGCTGTCACCACATTCTCTGTATTTTAATAAGAGAAATTTGCAATAAGCATATGTGCTGTCATCTTGGTTACTGCCATGCTCTTGCCACAAACCATAGAGCTAACATGATCTCATCTGCACATGTGGGTTTTGATCTGAAAAGCTCTGAAAGACCCCTTTTTTATTCTTTTTGCTGCAGTTTTAGGTTATACTGTGAACTTTGCATAGCAAAATTGCAGTGTTAACATTGCAAAGTTAATGCTCTGTCATTTTAGTCTCCCTAGGCAGACTAGTAAATGATTAAATCCGTCTTTTAGTTCAATGGAAAATTAATTACTTTTGTATTTAGTTAATATTCTCATTAATAGATCCTCCTATCTACTAGGGATGATAATTTCCATCCAAGCAAATGTCTCTAAGACAATTATCTGGTTTGTATTATCACATTATCTGAACAGTCCATATCATAACTGCAGTTACCTCCAGCATGCTTCAGTTGTTTGCCTTTTCACTGAGTCACAGAAGAAAATGGTTGGTATTGATTCCAGAACCCCAGAACACCAATGTATTGTTCTAGTGAGATGTTTCATTCTTTAGAAAGTGACAATACAATACACAGTAATCCTTGTTCATATCCTTTTCTTTAAGGACCTTACTGGCATATTATCATAGAATCATAGAATAGTTAGGTTTGAAAAGGACCTTAAGATCATCTAGTTCCAACCCTTAAGATGATCTAGTTCCTTAAGATCGTCTATTTCCTAGACACCTCCCACTAAACCATAGTCACCCTAGGCTCTGTCCAACCTGGCCTTGAACACTGCCAGGGATGGAGCATTCACAACTTGGTTGCAACCCATTCCAGCACCTCACCACCCTGAAAGAACTTCCTCTGTTTAAGTTTTAAGCCGTTACCCCTTGTCTAGGGATAGGACAAGTGGGCATGTTGTGTGTGTTTCTAATTAACATTACTGGTGCAAGCCTGATCAATCCCCCTTCCTCCCCCCCCTTACTCCTCCTCCCCCCCCCATACTCTTTGCTATAGAAGCAGTCAGTCCTGGAGGAGACCTGCGTGAAGGTGACAAGGAAAGTGAGATAACCTGAAGGTTCTGAATGAACAGCAGACTCTTGTGTAGAAGTGTACTTTTGTCCTCAGTAGCTTTATTGATGAACTAATCAGATTGGGCAGGCTCCAAATTCCCAGAGCAGACAAAGTTCAGAGGAATGCACACTGATTAAATCAGGTTAAGGCAAAGGCTTCTGAACAGCCATTTCATGTTGTTCCAATTATGGCAGATACTTGGAACAAGTGGACCTCCCCAAACTTGCAAGAAAAATTTGCATATAGGTCCTATGCCTTCTTTTTCACCCTTTTCCTCTTGTCTTATGTTTCCTTAAACAAATAGCTTTTTGTTTTGAAGAGTCACTTCATATTTCAATAGAAATAAGTAAAAGACATCAAAGTCCTGTTACTGAGATAACATAGGTGATAATTGGATGGTTGTGACCTAGGGTGTCCATTTATATCAAGGCCATGCATAGGCATATGATGGTTGCATTATTATTTTCATGTATGGAACTGTTCAGAGTACCTCAAGAGAGACAATTTCTACTTGGCAGCTGAAAGTACTGAAAATGAGAAGGGGAACCATACCTATTTCCAAGCCAATTTTATGGACTCAGGGGTCTCAACTGTGCTTTAGCTGGTCAAGCCAACTCATACTTTACCAAATCAGTCCTTTTCATAATAGAATATAATTACATACATCGATCTAATACTTAAGATGAACATTTCCTAATGGGGTATTTTTTGCCCACAGTCATACTAGTTGCCCACTGGAGAAATTCCTCTTGCTTTTGATTTGTTACATTATAATACTTATCCAAAGAATAGAGGTGAAATAAGCAGTAAAATTGAAAACAATAATTATGGTCATTTGTCTTTCGCTGTGACTGTGTCTGAACACATACCTAGAATGCATTAAAAGCCTATCTTTAATTTTGATGCGTAGTAAAGGATGCCCATAGTTGCCTAATGGCTTTAAATACATACTCTCTATAGATTGTCTTTAAGTTCCATGCCTTTAGAAAGAAAGTCTCTCTTTGTAAGCACATCTTTATTTGATGGTATCTATTGAGGACATTGAAAATAAAAATGTTCTGTAATGAAGAAACATTTAGTAATTTTAATATCAGGATGTACTGATAATAAGGATAATGTTTTCTCTCGAGCATTCAGAGAAGGTATGCCTTGACTTTTGCAATAATAAAAAGAATAAAAATAAAATAATGTTTGGCTAGTGTATTGCTCTTTTGTCAGGTCTGTGTGTTTCTGTATGGACTATTTCACTTTAAAGTATTTTTCATTTGATTTGATGGTCATAAGAATGCTTGACTGAGAATTGTGGATAGGATATCTTCTGTGTTCCCAAAGTTAAGCCAAAAGTATTAAAGCACCATTTCCTTTGAATAAACATTTAAGTTTTTAAATGAGGCTGCTTTGGGATAGACATACCTGTTTGAAGTTTGTTTAGCACAAATGTTTGTTCAATGAAGCATAAAGTTTCATACTTCTTTTTATAATTTTTTTTAAGGATTCTTATCAGCAATGGTATAGAAAAAAAATTGGAATTTAGTGAGTAAAAGATAAGTGAAAATAAATACACCTTCAAGAATACTCCAGTGCACTATAGTTAGACTATATCTAAATATTAACTAGACCAACAATGTGGTTATGTGGGGATGACCCATAGTTACTTCTCTCTACAGATGCACATCTTAGTTTATCTTTGTGTCTCTTACTCTAACTCTCATTAAATCTATTTCCCCAAAATTATTTATTAATAAATTAGGATATTTCTACATATTAGAGAATTTTGGTAGTGTGTTATACAGCCTCTGGATGGTATCCAGCTTTTAATTACCATGGCATTTGGGCTTACTGTGAGGTAGTTAGACAACATGGCACTTAAAAACATCTGCAGCCATATGGTGTTCTTCATAGGTCAGCATTCTCAATATTGTTGTTTCTGGTGTAGTACTGGGTGATGTAAGTACTGTTGAGAAAACACAGGGCTTGACACAGGTTAGGAAGCAGTTGGCAGAAGAGAGTTATCAAGGGCAGCATAATAAAGCAGATGCATCTTTTCTTGGGGAAGTATCCAATTTAGACAAAACTGGGTAAAAGGAAAGACAGAGGTAACCAAAATGCGGTTTAACCAGGACACTCTCTGAGCTAAGACTCTTGACCTACACTTGTGAAATTGTTCAGGGACTTCGGTAACCAGGAGACATTATCTTCTGAAATTACAATTTCCTTGACAATGGGAATTGGTTTTCTGTTTCTTACTTAACATTGAAGCGATTTTACCCTAGATATGTTGAAACTTTGATATGGTGAAAGTGCAGTATGATATTGTTGCAGGCTGAGGTAGGTAAACTGGGGAACTGAATAGAAGTACAAATCCTTTATAAGTTAGCTTTTTGGGATAGCATGCATTGCTGGTAACATGGTGTATGACTCACTTTGATGAATTTAGTCATGACTAAGTTAAAGTGCTACTGCAAGTTTTAGACTCCCAGATTTATGCAGCCCTTTCTGACATAGATAACATCTGTTGTGCAATTTTGGAACTGCAAATATGCAGGTGTGAAGCTTTGGGCATACAAAATTGGGTGTAGGACCTTTGGTTTCAGATTTTAAAATAAAAATTTACTATTTATCTGAATATGGTTTTTGTCTATGTATTTTTCCATGTACAATTAACAACATGCAGATGCGTTTTTAAGGAAATGTTATATGAATGAAACCCCTGGAAAACGTAAAGGAAATAGTTCTTTATCAAGTATATCTTGTTGGAACACACTGCCTACACTGAAATGTAGAGCTCAACATGTATGAAAAAGATGTTTAATTATTTTCATAACACATTTGACAGCTATAGAATAGGAGATATTAAAATAGCAATAATAAAAAGCTGGCAGTGGCCTTCATCAAATTTCTCTTTACTAGTCAATACTGGAACATTTGGAGAAAAACTGGATATAAGGCCTCTCTGTCAAAGGACTATTATGCATCTTCATCTGTGTGTTCTGTTCATTCAAATGACTGTTTAGTATCTGCAGAAACAAGTTGCCTTTATTATTAGGTATTGCCTAAGATAAACCCCTATCTGTTAACATGCCTGAAGTATTCTAGGCTTTACAGATGTTGTAGTTTGAACCCAGCCAGGCAGCACGTTCACCCACTCAACCCCTCCTTCCTGCCGCCCCCCCCCCCCCCTTTTCCCCCCCCCCCCCCCGGGAGGGGGGG
>NDXB01015947.1:70966-87399 GCA_002631895.1 Agapornis roseicollis
TCACTCCCAGTTACCTCCTGGGCATGACGTGCTATGGTATGGAATACCTCTTTGGTCAGTTTGGGTTCTGTCCCTCCTTTCTCCCGCCCCACCTTCTCCCCGGCAGAGCATGAGGCTCACAAAGTCCTTGGTCAGGGCAAACATCGCTCAGCAACAACCAAAAACATCGGCCTTATCAGCCTTGTTCCCAGGCTAAATCAAAACACCAGCTACTAAAGAGAAGAAAAACTGACTGCAACTGCTGAACCCAGGACAACAGATAGTTCTGTCACTAAGAAAAACAATTACAGAAAAGTTCAGTAGAGATATTTGTAATTTTCCTTCTTTAAGTGGATGTAATAAAAAAAGAAATTGTAGGTGGTTCTGTTCTCTCCAAGGTCTTCTCTCAGGCTGGCCATGTACATTTTCTTTGTCAGTTTTCATTGTTTCTGTCTGTTAAGTCCACTGCTCACAGGGCCATTGACAAAGAAGGTGGCCACAAGGTTGTACTATTCTACTTCTACTACACAGAGTTGCAAATGAAAAGCTTCTACAATAGTGCAGTTGAATATGCTGTTATTTGAGAGTAAATATTTTTCCTCTATTGATCTTTAGGTAGATTTATTTAGTATGCCATATCTCTGGCTCTCCGTAAGGACAGAGACAGTTGGTGTGCAGAGCAAGCTGAATCAGATCTTTAAGCCATTTTGCTACTTCTGAGCAACCCAAGTTTTGGGTTCATTTGGGAAAAGCTAACCATGTTAATGATTTGCAAATAAGACCTGGTTAGATAATGCTAAAGATTGTCAAAATAAATTACCTAGCAGCAAGTAGAGAAACTAATTTAATAATTTTGAAACCAACACCTAAGCTTACTTGTCAAATAATATTCCCAAACTTAGTAGAGTAATGGAAAATGCTGTTATTATAAGGAGGAATTAAATTTCTGTCACTGGCCAATTCTATAGGCTTTACTTGCAGACTAGAGGAATATGTAAATAAGTTTTTCACCTGGTTTTAATTCATGAGAGGCTCTTTCTCTTCTGTATGCAGTACTCTAAGAAACCATGTGCCTTGGTGGGTTTGGTTTTTAAGTTTTAACACATTTGATAGAAAGCTACTCCGTATTACAATATCTGTCAGCTCATTATTATAGATGACAGCTGTGCTGGTTTTCCCTGGGATAAAGTTAGTTTTCTCTATACTAGCTAGCATGAGCTAAGTTTTGCATTTGTGCTGGTAACAATGTTGATAACACAGGGATATTTTTGTTATCACTGAGCAGTACTCACACTAAGTCAAGACCTTTCCTCTTCTCACCCCACCCCACCAGCAGCAGGCAGGGGGTGCACAAGAAGCTGAGAGGGGTCACAGGCAGGACAGCTGACCCTAACTGACTCAAGGGATATGCCAGACCATATGGCATCAGGCTCAGCAGCAAAACTAGGGGGAAGGCAGGCCATGGGGCCACTGCTGAGACTGGCTGGGCATCAGGGAGTTGGTGTGTCTGTGTTGGGTTTTATTTCTCTCTCTTTTTTGTTATTTTAATTTTTACTATTCCTATTGCTATTGTTGTTATTATTATTATATTATTATCATCATTGTCATTTCTATTTTTAAACTTTTCTTATCTCAACCCACAGATTGTTTCACTTTTACCTTCCAATGCTCTTCTCCACAGCCTGCTGGGGGCAGTGAGTGAGCAAGAGCCTGTGCAGTGCTTAGTTGCTGGCCTGGGTTAAACCAAGACAAGAGCACAGATGGGAGACTTAGAGAAATGTATGTGGCTCTGCCAGGCTTTTATGAAAAAGATTATAAGTTGAAAAGTTGTTTGTAGAAGCACAGTTTATATTTTTTAACAGGAATTTTTTGTATGTTTCCATTTTTACTTTTTCATTTTACATTCTTCAAGTCAGGAATTCAAAATGGTGTCTAGAATGTACATTGGATGTTTAAAACTGGATGATTGAGAACAAAGGGCAAGTAAATACCACACACTTTTACAAAAGTGAAAATACAGGGGTTTTCTATCACTAGTGGTAAAACTCACACTAGGAGAAAAAAATCTGCACAGCAAAAGAGAAACAGTTCTTGGAACACAGATGATATTTATAAAATTTCTAAGCAATAGTAGGAAATAACCAAGGCATTGCCACCCACGGCTGGCATTTTTAAATATGTAGTTTTTACCAAATTGCTGTGGTAAGATGTTAATGTTTGAAGCCCAGGACAGATTTCTGATTCTAACTTTGACTTTTCAGACTTCTGCAGTGAAGTCGCTCATGCTATGTGTTTGTGCTTGTTTCTTTGCACAGAGCTTATATATTCGTGAGTGCGTGATGGATCTGACTGGCTTGCACAACTGTGTAGTATAGAGTTGCTGGATAGCAGAAACATGTGTCCTAAGAAAATGTTTTCCAACATGCCTATTGGACAACAGGTTTATGTGTTCAAAAAACCAATACTGCTTTTACCAGAAGCCCAATATGTCTTCAGTAAATTAACATTTTGTAGAAAATTCCATGGTATAGAATGTGTTTGCACTGGTAGTAATGTTTCTTCTGAGGCACATGGCTGAACAGTAAAAATGCTGGATGTGACCTCAAAAACTATTTCTGTAACCATAGCAGGGGTTTTGCTTCTCTTTTTAGAAATAATTTTTTGTACTTGTTCACTAGGGCCAGGATGAGAGGAGGTGACCGGTGTTCCAAGTGTGCGCAGCCAATTCAAATTCCCTTTCCCTCCTAATTGACACCTCCCCTGTCAGCGAATTTCAGGGCCTAGGTATGCTAGGTGAAATACTTCTTTTTGGTTTTGTTTTTGGTTTTGTTTCTTTTTAACGTGCTATCTTAAAGGTCTTTTCGACTCTAGTTGATTCTATAGGCAGAGTAATTTGTCAATTTCTTGTGATACAGTAGCCTCAATGCACAAATTTTACTTCAGTTTCAAGTGAAAAAAATATTGCTGGCAACCATTTTACTTCATTAAATATGTTGTTCAGTACTGAAGTGGCTAGGTACTTTATAATGTGATAACATATACAAGGTCTGTTATAATTTTGTTTCGTTCATCTTCAGTTCTCTATCCACCTGATTATTATCCAGGTTTCTACTTTAAATTTTATCCTGGGTACCACTGAATTTCTGGAAATTACATTTCCAAAACAGGGAATATTTCTGTTGCTTGTGATGATGAATTTTCATTGGATATTATAAATGAAGTTTTTGGCCTAAGTTATTCATTCTTCTGTACATCGACCTTCTGTTATTTGGCTGGGTTTTGTGGGTTGTTTTTTTTTATTTATTTATTCTGAGTAGATCTACTGTAGAAGCATGGAAGAAAAACTCATTTTTTTAAGACTACTTTTTCATTTGAATTTTTTTGTTGCTAAGATCAAAAGATAAAAGATTTATTACTAGGGATCATACTACAAGAAATTATCACCATATCTGAAAAAGGTTCTCTGCAGAATCATGCTTATTTAAGTAGAGATGTTTCATTAAAAGTTAGTGAATCTTTTAATAAGTTCATGTATGCGTTTTAAAAATGCTATTCAAATAATGTGTATATTTTTATTCTTTGTTCTATCTGTTGTAATGCTGTCTTCTAGTAAAGTCTTGGCTTTTCCTAGTGTATATGCTCCACCATACTATCTTCTTGCCCTGTTCATTCATTATCAACAGTATCCACTTTAAATTTTATATGTAAATTTCTCTAAAGGAGACAACTTTGTATCAACTGTGGTTTTAGCCTAACCCTGATAATGAAACAATCCTTTCTCATGGTGTGTAATGGTAGATGTTTTACTGCAGTAGGTGTGCATTAGTTCTTATGCACATCTTTTCCATGTTCGTATTGTCCTGTGTTGCGTATGATTATCACTTTCTAGGTTGAAATGTTCTGCTATGGGATATATATTTTATTAAGTATTTCTTTTGAATGAACAACATATAAATTGAATATTTATTAAATATATTATTATATATTATAATTCATTATATATTTATATAACCATCTATAAATTGATTCAAATGCATGGTGTAGGTGTGGAGTGACCTAGATTGTTGAGAAATTGCATAATTGAAGAATGAGTGAATTAATGGCACATAGGTAATATCTAACAGCATATACTTCCAGAATTTGGGGTCTATTTTAGGAAAATATTTAAGAAGTTGTAATAGATTTTGCCGTTACCCTTGATTCTACAGAGGAGATGATTTATAGATTTACAAGGGGAAATTTTGAACTGTTCATTTCATAGACACTTGTCCAAGAACTAAACACTTTAGAGTAGGAGTTTCATTTACAAAATCATTACATATATTCCTGTTACTTCTGTACAGTTTTCACAGCTTTCACAGCTCTCACTGTGTTTACTTCCTGATGAGGACTGATACTTAGTGTACAAGGAATTCAGTAGTGGTACTTACTATCTGTGAAATCTTAAGGGCTCGGAAGGAACTACTCCAAGAATCACACACAACCTGAGCTAAGCAAAGTTTTCTAATACAATTAGCACACAGCACAAATACAGACGAGGAAAGAATGGAAAATTTAATGTGCATCTTGACCTCTGCGAACCGTGAAGAGCTAATGTATACCGACTTTTAAGTCCACCAGTGATATGTAGTTACAAATCAGTTACAAAACTTGGCATCTGTGTAACATACCAGAACACTACCAATCTGTTGAGGTCAAATAACTTCCATGCTCTAGTCTGGAATATATTGAGCAACTTGAGCCAAAGAACAATCATCTTATTGGCAGAGGGTGGAAAAATATACTTGGCTTTCTCTTCAAATAAGTAAATAGCTGAGAGGAATACAGTGACATGGATAAAGAAAAACAAACAAAAAAACACCCTACCCTTGTATTAAAAGATGCATTGATCTATATCTAGTGGGATTGAGAGTAGTTTAATTTCTCTGATCTCTAATACTGTTGAAAATCAGATAGACTCTGAATATGTAAAAACCAACCAACCAACCAAACAACCAAACAAACAAACAAAAAAAAAAAACAACAAAAAAGCCCCCTCTTGAAATATGTTAGTTTAATTGCAGTTGCTACTCACACTTAGATGCAATGAAGAAATCGGAAATGATGTGCCCATGGCCACCTAGGGAAGATGCTAGAAAATTGCCAACTCTGAGATCAAGCAGGAGGAAGATGGTGATTAACACCACGTACCATATCAAAAGGGTAGTTTTGCATTCAGGATGAATCACAGGACAACAATGTGCAACTTTTCTTTTACCCACTGAGTAAGAGAGATGAAAGTATCAAGAGAAAGTGAAGACAATGCATGGTGAATATTGCAAGGACAGAGATTTCCTAGTTTTTACTTCTCTCTAACATAAGGTGAAGATTTCTAGTGCTCATTTAGTTTTGTCTTGAAACTTGTAAAGTTTTCCTAAATGCTGTACTTTGTAAGGGTAGAGGTCCTGATGTACTAAAGGGAGGTGTCCTATTGTGCTGGGACAATTTTAATGAGAGACTATTGTAATTTTTTTTTTTTTTTTGAAATATGGTGGTATTTCTTCTCCAAATAGAAACCTTTATATGTTGCAAAGTTAATGTCTCCTTACATGTGGAGTACTCCTCTTCCTTCTATACACACCTTTTTCCTTTTGATTAAATTATTAATTGATCTTTCCTGTGCATGAAATGTTTTTCTATATATGTGTCTGTATTATTTTTGACAAATCATAGGATAAATCACATTGGAAGGAACTTCAGAAGATCTCTAGTTGAACCCCCTGCACTATAAAGGGTCAGCTATGAGATCAAACCTGATTGTTCAGAGCTTTATCTGGTCTGATATTGAAAACCTCCAAGGATGGTGGTGGCAAAACCTCTTTGGGCTATTTGTTCCACTGCTTGGTTGTCTTCATGACAAAAAACTTTCTTTATACCCAGTCTTAACCTTTGTTTTGTTTGTTGGTTTTGGGGTTTTTTTGTACCACCTTACACCCCAAAAAGGAATTATCAGAAGAATATTTTTTGTTGGAAAAATGAAATAGATAATAAAGAATATAGTGTTTCTTTTTCTCTCTGTTGCCATATTATTGCTGTTCTCTTCAACAGGTCTTGTATTCCATGCATGTTGAGATAGCAGGAAGTCGTACAATTTTGATGATTATTTCCTTTTTTTAGCATAGAAATTAAGAATATTATAAATTGGGAATAATAAATGGGGTAATGACTTTTACTATCCCAATAGAAAACTGTAGCAGTACATGTTAGGGCTATACATAATTCAGTAATATGCTGCTTTTCACATGTGTGTCATGACTGACATCAAGAAACTCTGAAACTGGAGGCCAGGACATCTCTTTGGGGTGCCTGTTAAAGGGAGCAAACCAAAAGGTGGCTAACAAGATTAATAATGGCATAAATAATACTTGTTTCTCTGGTTATTATGACACAAAATTTGTTACTATCTGACAGCTGTTTGGCTCTTCAGGTTCAATAAACTGACCAGTGTGGCTGATGACTTGTGGGCAGCTGTCCACACTATGCAGCTGGCACTCCCTGGCAGTCACTTGGTAAGGCCATGTTTTGTACAGATGTAGATGTGCAGCATTACCCTTATGCTTAAATCTGTCCTCTGACGGCTGTGATTGATGTAATTTGGCTGTCAGAGCTGTGGAGGCAGCTTGCACTGCTTCTACCCATGCTGTACTTGTCTCTGCTTTAATTGAGTGGTTCAATTTCCATGGCTGTATCAGTTTGGCATCTTTCTCAAGCACAATAAAAATTCCTTGAACATGCTGTATGTGCACTTTTACATAATTGCAAAAGCAGTATTTCTCAATTAAAAAAGAAAAAAAAAAAGATTATTATATTAACTGACTTCTCAGAGTATGATTTGATGCTTTTTAATTTTTTTCTTTTTAATATATATTAAAAACCCCTGGATTTTGCCAAAGCTGACTACTGCTCTAAGTCTTCAGGACATAATGTAGTGTCATGCAGAGATTATTATACTTTGCCATTTTGGCAAGCTGCTTCTCAAAAGTATTAATGGACCGGGATGGAGAAGTACATTAAGGCAGGTCTGTTACTCCACTAACTGACATGCTTAGGTTAGTTTGGGTATCTCAATATAGCATTACATTATGTGGTACTGACAGAGCGTAACACATCTAGAGAATTACTCTTTGTCAGACTAGAGTTTTGGTCATCTTATGGTTTAGCTTGGTTTGGTGTTCTGCTGCCAAGGGATCCAAGTTACTCAGTGTATGATAATCTGCTTGAACTTTGGATATCTGAATGTCTAGGTCTTACTTGAAATTCTGGCATCAGATCTTCTGAATGTGACCAGCCAAGTAAGGCAGGAAGATTAGATGCAGAAAGCCCTTTTTCTTGTGTATGTTGAATGTGTCTGGCCAGCCTCCACTTCTAAGCTTTTGTTTCAGATGTTTGCCTTGCAATTCCAATGTGTCTAAACTAAACAGAGTGGAAAAACATACCATATGACCCCAAAATTATCTCAGTCCTCCAAATCAGTCTGTGTAGCATATAGTGCACACCACTGTCAAACCTGAACCATGCAGCAGATAGGCACGGGCAATAAACATCTCTCACTTATCAAATTATAAAGAAAACTTTCCTGAAAACAGGGAATGTAGTTTCAAAAAGTTCCTAGTGTTTTGAAACAGGGACTTTGCTTATCCCACATAGGTTCCCTGGGCAGCTAAGAACTGTGGGCCTCTTCCATTTTAAATCATTCTTGACTGGAAAACCACAACCTTTTCCAATTTAATGTGTTACAAAACCTGACAATTTCTTTAAAGAAAGAAAACAGATAAGGGAAAAATCTCACGGTAATGTTGGTGAAGAGTGCTAGCCTGAAAAAGTTACTGTTAATAAGATGTAAAAATCAGTATTATATAAGTTGATGGACACTTAAGATCCATTTGATAGTTTTTACATCTTATGTAGATTTTCATCCTGGAGTCTGAATGTCACCACATGCTTTGCAGTTATAGTATAATATATATCTCTCTATATATATCTAGATTCTCCCTGAAGTTCTAGGTGGGAACATATTTTCTTTCACAGCAATCCTGAAAATGTAGATTGGGGTGGTGCTGAGATCTGTCAAGCTGCTATGTGGTCTTCCTGAGGTAGGTGAAATGAATCCACCCTATGGTATATTAGGCTTGGGAGCTATTTTTTAAATGGAATCTGTTCTATAACTGTTTCAGGCATAATTAGAATATATTGGGAGAGAACTCCCTACAGAAATAAATGCAGAGCCTGTCTGGCTGGTGCACGCTTTCCAAGGTGCTACATGCCACAGACATATGAAATGTATAAAGAATTCAGTCAGCTTTAAAGGTGAAATAGCAGCTGCTTAAGGTGATATGGCTTGCAAGGAAAGAAGAAAATTTGCCTGTTGGCACATTTGCTGGCAATGAATATTTGCTGCCAAAATTGCCAGTGTGTTAAAGCTAATCTGTCTAATCCTTTACAGAGACCTGGGAAGCAAATATGGGTGGGAAGGAGAAAACACTTAGAAGTAAGTCTTTCTAGAAGCACCTGTTCCTAATTGTTTTCATAGTATTTGTGAAAGAAAAAAAAAAAAAAAGCAGAGTGAGTTTAAATAGCTGAATGTAAGTTTGTTTATGGCTTATTAGCTTTATCAAACTAACCACATACGTGTGAAAGACACCCAGTGGAAACAGGGTTTATTGCAGAATTAAAAAGAAATTGTAGGTAGAAAGAGAAGTGCATTACATCAAATAATAGTAGTTTGTTTTAGCTAAACAGAAAGTACATTTGTTTAATACAAAATAAGTAAAAGCAGAACTTGATTTACGTGCTGTAAGACTCTTTTGTAAAACTTTATCTCAGGACTCTACTGTCTTTCTCAAGTAGGAATGGAAATACTTAATTGTAGCAATGTAGAATATTGGCTGCCAGGTGTCATATGAATGCACTTCTGTTGAACAATTTTTAACATGGTGCTAGTTAAGAGTTTGGAAGAAAGCCATTTTTGGAGGTAGTGTAATACCTATGTGAAGTGGAAAACAAATTTAGTTCAGAAGATAAATCACTGCTTTGGCTAAGGAGATATGAATTCAAAATAATCCTTTAGCCAGTTACAGTTTTGTTGTTTGGTTTACTGAGTATCTTTACACATATACTTTGGTTGTATTTAAATAGATCGATAAATCCTTTGCTTATTACATGATCTTGTTTGGGAAACCTCACCTTTCTTATTGAGCTGTGCAAATCCTTAGGTGTTGACAGTAGTTAATCACCTCATCATATATACCATGATCTATGGTTGATCATGCCACAGATGTTTTCTGTTTCTTTCAGGTGGGGTCTTAGTTTCTTTATCCTGAAAATGTGGCCATATTTCAAATTAATAGTTTTGACTGATATTTGAAGTACTTTGAAGGAAGTAATTAGATGGAAGGGACTAGAGAAGTGCAGTTATTATACTTCAGCTAAAATAAAATTTTGCTCTCTAGAAAAAAAACCTGCCCAAGTCAATATTTAATCCAGTGGAGTATTAGTAATTTATTCGAGGAATGCATATGAACCACAAAACCCATGTAATAGAAATATTCAGGTGTTGAGGTCTGCGTAATTTAGCCTTTATAAGTCATTAAAAGAACCAACAGATTCATCATTAATTTTTTGAATAGTGTACAGAACACTCTTCCCCTTCCCATCTGTCTCAGAAGATTATCTTTTTCCTTGATTCCCCCCACCTTTCCCCCCACCTCTTTCATAGCAAAAATGCTAAGTATTTTCCTGAAGACAGGAACAGTGTTTATAGTCCCCCAGTTAGCTCACTGAGAGACACATTAATGCAAATCAGTTTATGCCTTTTAAAGAATGCTGCAATCATGTGATCCCTTTCTCAGTCATGAAACAAAAGGTATATCAAATTTAGAAGCTCTTGATATAGGTATATCCTTTTAAACAAAAAACCTTTGATGTTATGAAAAGTACGCAATAAGGAAAAACAAAAGTGATGGGTTTATGTTGGCTAGTAAGCATGTACTGGGGGGACATAGGGGGAGAAGAAGGCAATAAAAGCCTGTTAGACTATCCCCAAGTCCTGGCAATCACATCAGTTGTGTGAAATCTATGCTGCTTTTTGTTAATATGGTTGCTATGGCAACTGAAAGCCTACATCTCTTCAAGGTAAAATCAGAAGTTCAGTAAATGTGGAAATGCAAGAACAGACTTTACACATACACATGTGCATGATTTGTCTCTTATGCTTCTTTTCACAGTAGATAATGACTAAAGCTTTTCTCTTTTCCATTCTCGCACTGGGAAGGGTAATTGTGAGTACTGAGTGGTAAAATGTGAAACCCACTGGGGACAGAGAGACTACTACCTGCTGGACTGTCAGCAATTTCTTCAACAGATGGTATCAGGTCTCAAAAGAGTCTAACTGGCTTATCATAGCCAATGCATGTGTTACAAGTGCTTAGATAAAGCCAGCAAATACGCATTGGCTTGATGACGATTCTGTAGCAGTGCTTTTAAAGAAAAATATAGGCAAGACAGTACCACCTCTTTTGCAAGAGCTGGATTTAAGCCTCTCAGAGCCTGCAATCCTTTGCTGGAGTCATAGTACAAATTAGGAAGAACATTGACGATTGATCTCACAGGTTGACACAACCTGTATATTTGCGTGGGTATCTCCATGCTGTCCCTACCATAGGCATTAGCCTGCTGCTGCATTGCTGGTAAACTGCCAAAATCTGGGTGACTTCAGAGGAGCTGTCTCAAAAGATTCTTTTGTGGTAAATTGTCTTGTTATGGGTATTTCTGAAGACCGTCCATTTAAAGATCTTTGTATATGTGACAAGTACAACTCCTTAGGTCCTTGACTGGCATGTGCACAGGGCAAGACTAGACTGCTGAGCTGGCTAAGGTAGTCATAGGTGAAAAGCAGATTCCAGCAAGGTATAGACTGGGGAATCAGTAGGATTAGCTTGCTCTAGTTTAGCAGTGAATTTAGCTCAATGTGTCAGAATAAAAAAAAATCTGGTTGGAAATACAGGATTTGTTTTGCTCCTATCTAGTTGTTTCCCATTTCAGAAGATGTTCCGAAGTTAAACATCTGTGAGGATGCACAGGGGGTTTTCTCAGGGTCAAAGGACTTCAGAAGTCCAAAGGGGAGTGGCTGATCTGAAGGCAGGTTTGGCCGTGACATAATGAAGATGTACCAAGGATGTAGCAGATGAAGTCAACCTACAGTTCCAGTCTGCTGTACCAAAGGGCACAGACAAATGATTCATTGCATATAAAGGGGTTTTAATTTTATTTTATTTTTTTTTAAATTGCCTTAAAAAAATATAGTTGTCACTGTACCATTATGCAGCTTCCTGTAGGTCCACAATGTTGCCTCAAAAATGAGAAAAGAGCTATCAGATCCTGAGCTGATATATGCTAGGTGATGCTTTTGTTATTGGTCTGAATGAAGATGCTAAGGAGGTGCTGGTAGATGCCCATCTGTGTGAACACAAATGGGACCTATGTAAGGAAGGTTGAATTCCCACATATATATATATATATATGTACATATATATACACATAAATATATGAAATAACCTAGTAATGTTTAATCGCTTGGACTTTTTTAGCTGAATTCAAAAATAAAGCCACATCTCTCATGGGAGTTGTCAGGGAAGATCAGCTACCGTTTCTAAAGTATTGTCATGATCTATAATATATTCTGATTCACACGCTGTAGTTAAAAGAAAGGCATGGAATTCAAGAAATTGTGATTTTGTGAGAAATGGTTTAGTCTCATTAACGAGCTATTTCTGTCAGTTTTAATGAGCACAAGGACTTTTCCTTGTTCCTACAGAATTTATCAACAAAATAAGTCTGGGCACAGAGATGCTGCATCAGATGGCAAAAGGAAATTACCCTGTGGAGAATGACTTTCAGAGATTTACTGGGTTCATGTAGTTACTGTTAGCATACTGTGAACAGGGGCAGAGAAGCTGCTTTTGCTGATTTACACAATGAGATTATAGATGAGTGAAGATTATAGAAAAAGAGCAGAACCAGGAACCAACCAAGTATTACTTGTTGAGTATGATACTGAAACAGAATAGCTTACAAATCCTTATTTAGTTCCAGAGATCCTTGTAAGGTTAGGCAATCTTTTGCAACATTTGCTGTCTGCTTGTAGGATATGATTATTTGGGACTCTCCAGTACCTGGTCTGCATGATTTTTGTCATGCCTGGATTTTGTGTTATGTGTCAGTTTACAAGTTGTTTTCAATTTGAACTTTTTTTCCAGTTGATATCATGTTAGAAAGTTACAAAAATATGAGTATTTATCAATTTGCTGCACTATTCTTAAATTACTTCTTGTATGAAATTGTAAGGTTTGTAATTGTGAACTTGTGTAGGTCTACTTTTCTGGATAGAAACAGATATGCTAAAAGGCTTTTCTGAACTAATATATACGGAGAGCAAGCAATCTACACAAACCAACAAAGTGCCACCATGTGTCTCTAAATTAGCAAGCAACTAGAGTTTTATTAAAATTGATGTTAGATTGAGCAATTCAGAGAGTTCTTACCTAGCGCAGTCTATAAAATTAATCAGCCACAAAATACCACACTGCAGATTGGCAAGCTCTTCATCCAAGAAGTTTTATAAAATAAGCACAACTGACACTTCAGATCCCCAGTTCATACAAGAACAATATGTTTCACAGTCACAAAACTGCACGCATGTTAACAGTTCGTTACTCATTAAGACTGCTACATGTGCAATAAATGCACGCATATATGATGCTTTTCCTGGGAGTGCTGCTTCATTGTAGAGATTCGTTATGGTGTCCATTGTCACTTAGTGTCCCCTCTATAAGTAAACGCTTGTTTCTGGTTTCACAGATGTTGTTTGGAATGCAGCAGGGTATAAGCCTGCACAAGAAGTTTCTTGTGATAGCTTAAAGGCCTCAGCATCAGTGTTGTAAGTGACCACTGTATCCCTTCTAGAGAACACTAAGGAATGTAATTGTTTGGATTTTAAGTTGTATGGTAAAATCTCAAAAGCTATGGCAGGAGGAGCTCCTCCATCACTTTGCATCCAAGTAGAAACCTGGCTGGGAAAAAAGTTCCTACTTCAGTGATCATATAAAAAGAAGGTATGTGTTTTTCTATTTGCAAAAAGCCATATGTCTCCAGGGCACTGTTGTTGGGTAGGTATCTCATTAATGCTTCTCACATTGGTAGTCATAAGCCTTCTTCTGATGTGCTACACAAGCTCCACAAAATGAGGTAGTAGTACTTGCAATTTACAACTCCAGATAAAAAAGACTTCACAACTGTATTAAAAAACTCCATTCTAGCTTGCTGTAGGCCAGTAGGCCAGGAGCTTATTTCCCAACCTTTCATTTATTAACTGTGAACCAGTACTATTGTTAGATGGCCTGGGGAACGTAGTTCATAGACTTTTATACTGGATAGGGCTTTCTTTTGCCATATTGTGATGCTGAAGGAATGGGACAAATTTTTTGTCCAGGTCTGTGATATTTTCAAGCTGGACTATTTCATGCTGGACTTCTGGAGTAACTATGTCTGCAAACCAACAAAATCGTATGTTGCAGTAATTGGTCTCCTCCCCAGGTACATAGGGAAATTTTGTCCCAGAATTGTCAGGAGCTATTTTATAGACTTTTTGGCAGTTTCCAACATCCTTACACATTGCTGGAATCCCCAAATGGGATTTCCTGGACTGCTTATGCAGTAGATGCTTCTCTGGACATCCTTCTGAACTGCTGCATATGCTGGCTGTGGTCAGCAGGATCTCCCTTAGTCCGTATGTCTAGCCTACATAGGCTCCTACATAGTCCTACGCAGAGGGATACAGAGAGGATGGGACCTTGCTAAGACTGAACACTGGGGTGAATAGATACACAATTTACCACACTTCAGTATACATACTGTTGTTCAAGCAAGTTTATAATAAAATATTTTAAAATAGTCCTGCAATATTGAGAAGTTAGTAATGAAGGTTGTTTTTTGTGAAGCCTCCTTTCTCATTGCTCCAGTCTAGTCCTCTTGCTCAGATGATTCTCTAAGTCAAGGTAGGTTCTTTCATTACTAGAAAGGAGTATTTCCCTCTCCCCAGAGTGCGGTTTCTAAGCCTCAGAGCTACTGAACTGTAAGACAGTAGATGGTTAGAACCGATGTTAAAAAATTGTTTAGATCCTTGTTTAGTATGTTCCAGGGTTGCTACATCATACTTCTTTATTATTACAATCTTGACCATCATATTTTGAATGTTTAGGTGATTTGAATTGGAGTAGGTTTTGGTTTCATGTGGTGTTTTCTTGTTCTTCCCACTCTCTCCCCCATCCCAGCAATTTAATTCGGCAATTTAATTTAGGTATCAATTATAATAGATAACTAAGTCTTGTACTGAATGCCCTTTAAATAGAGAGTATAATCATTTGTCTAAATAATGCTGCATGTTTTGACTTCAAACAATTTGGACCTCATAGTTAATTTATAAGTTTTCATTTGTGCTTGGGCTTCAAATGAGTGTTAGCAGATGTTGGCAAGACAAAGGAGCTAACCACTATGCAAGTTTGTGGGCCATACTTGGTGACTTCCAGCAAGATATATTATTACCCTCAATAATTATCTTTTAAAAATCACTCCTTCATTTTGGTCAGCAGAATATTGAATCTAATTTTGTACTAGTGCTGACCTGATTTTAGGAAACTAAGTTCCTGTGGGGACTGTATTACTCCCTAGCTTATTTTCTGCAAGCCCTTCTGAAGATGCAATATCTGAGGCTTGTCTTGGAGTCTATAAACTCTAACCAAAGGCAACACTTACGACTATTTTCATGTAAACTCTTGCTTGCATGAGATGTACCCTGCTGTAACTTTTTCTTTAGGGTTTTGTTTAGGCTATCGTTATAATGGTTTGTTTCTGCTTGTGGTCACAGTGAAGGACGGAACACAAAGGGAAATGAAAATATCCAAATTCCTTTCAATCAAATACATTTCCAAATCATGCTTATTTTGAGTATCTCTCATTATGATGTGAAAGTTTAGGCCTATAAAAAATTAAATACACAAATAACTAAACAAATGGTTTCTAGGAAAGACAAGTGATTTCATTCAGTTGCATCCTTATTTATTGCAAGTATTTATACACATGGATGGGTTTATCATCAACTATTTCTCCTGGATCAGGCAATACCATCTTTTTTAAAACAGTGATGATTCTTACAGCAACAGCTGGATAGCCGAATGAGCTGGAAAAAAGTGCTCCTTTCAGGGAAGCTGTGCACACCATGCCCACTTCCCTTTGACCCAGTGAAATGCCATTGTTCAGCTACTGCTTACACACTTTTCCTGTTTTAATGTACCTGAGTTGTTGCTGTTGAATAGTATCCCCTGTCTGTGATAAGCTGTGAATAGGAGCTGATGAAGTGGTGGCTTCCTGGAAAAGAACAGAATAAACCTTCAGAATTCCCCATCCCTTATAAAAAGCTTTCTAGACAACTTGAAAACTGACAAGTGTGAACATTGTTAAAATCCATGCAGCTTGGAAAAAAGCCCTGTTGGATTGTCCATTTAAGCACACTTTTAGGCTGGAAGCTTTTACAAGCTGGTTACAAGTACATTGATTTTTTAAAAGAAATTATTGACCTAAAAATAAAATATTAACCTTTAAAACCTGGAGTCAGCTGCTGCCTTGCTTACTGGAAATATTTGGTTGTTTATATTTACAGAGGCCTAGGTAAGAGCTGGCAGTTTTGAGTCAGACCCTAAGCAGTGATCAGAAGCAAGAGGCAGAGATAAAAGCACTGTATTTATATGAAATATAATTACATGAGACTGACTTCAGAAGCCTGAGATACTACTTATAAGACACTGGTCTATATGCCAGAGTGGGGAAACTTATATTAGTTTTCTTACTTTTTCCTCTCTGGGACAATTCTCATACCATCTGCAATTTGAAAATGTTAGTTTATTCTTCTTTCCTGTGGCTGTCCTGCGTTGTCATAACAATTGCTAATATTTTTTTTTTAATAATATCAGCCCCTACCCTCTAAGCAGTTTAGTCCTCAAAGAAATGCATGTTCTTGTAGGTTTCTGAATGAGGGCTGAATATGTGTACCACTAATTACATTTACTGGAGGAGGACTGCTATTTCTGCTGTGTCTTGTTGTATTTACATTTTCACCTCAGAGAATAAATTGTTTCCTAACTTCAGGCAGAAGAACAATTTTCTGGCTGTCAAAACATATGAAGAAGTGATATGTGATTGGGGTATTAGTTACTGTGAGATAACACTACAGATCAAAGGATGAAAATAATACTGTTATTTAGCAACTATAGGTTGTTGATAGGTTAATAATACTTACGAGGTTATTTTTCTACTGTTTTGTTGTTTGTGTTTTTTTTTTTTTGTGTTTTTTTTTTTTTTTTTTT
>NDXB01015947.1:87555-147090 GCA_002631895.1 Agapornis roseicollis
TTTTTTGTTCTGGTTTTCCTTACTCAAAATACTCAGTTAATATCACAGAATTTCCCATTCCCAGCAGGTTAACTGCTATAGAAAGCTTGGCTCTGGCATATCTAAATGTTCAGTGGAAAGAGGTTGTCATGATTTAGCATGGCTCTGAGTCACAACAGGTGAAAATTAAATCACTTAGTTCTGCAGCTTTCAATTTTTATGCTACTGATATACTAGCACCCACATCTCTTCCCTTCATCTCTACTATTTCAGTATTTTTAAGGATCTGTTCACACCATGTTCTTTGTATCTCAGTGGTTGTTCCTAGGTCTTGTCGTTGTTTCATGTATCACAAAATCCACTGTCCTATACTTCCCCCATCTACAAGAATGCTCCTCCTGGACACCCACCTTCATGTACCAGCAGTGGGAGACTAAAAGGCAGCATGAATTCTGCTGTCTTGGCAATTTATGGATACTGAACTGTCCAACAAAAGGATCAGAATTCATATCTTGCTCTCCCACAGCCACAGAGAAAATCCATATGTCCTGCCGTGCTTCACAATAATGAACGACAGAAGTATGAAATATGTTGGATTGATTTTGTAATGCACTGTAAACTAATGTTGTAGTGACAACCATCTTTTGCTATGGTATCTGTTCTCTAACAGCACCAGCCCCCTTGCCCACACCCCCTTCCCTCTCCAGCAGGCATTACCCCTGCTTGCGTTACACAAGGATTGTAAGCTTAAGGTACAAATGCCTTGGGAGGAGGTATGAAGACATAAATTTTAGCTCCTGTATGCTATGTTTGTATGGCCTACAGGACAGCCCTGGTTTTTGGGGGGCTGACATCTGTAGCATCACCTATATAATTTGCCACTTCATTTCATTCCATTTGTATTTGTTTTCTTTTTCTTTTGTATTCACTTTTATCTTAATGCTTATTACTTTAGTGACTGTTCCATGATTTATTATAAATGTGGAAAATGTTGGGAGTAAAGGAGGTGAACAAATATTTTTTTCTTTTCCCCTTTTCCGTCCCTCTTATTTCTTGCTTTCATTTTCCAGCTCTATCTCTTCCTCCCTTAGCTGTGTCCATTTTATTCATTAGCAAAAGCAGTTTTGCAAACAGATTTTTCATGTGGCAGTAGGGAATACAGAGAATGGCTGAGGGAACTGAGGAGTTTTCTCTGGCAGTAAATCCTACCATAGTGCTGCAAAAGGATGTTACTCTCTCTCGGCTCTGTTCTCTTCTATTGCATAAAAGCCATGCTTTCATTTTTTTGAATCTCTTATGGTGTGTATGCATTTGGCTCCAGAGGACTTTATCCACTCCCTTTGCAAGAAAGTGAGCAAAGAGAGTTAACATTTATGTTTACCCTTTGAGGTGTAGCACTGATAAACTTTTGATTAATGTTAAACCTAGCAATTTTTTGTCTTTCCCCATTATGATGTCTAAGAACAATATGCTGATGAAAAAGTACATTGTTCAGACAGCGAAAAAAAGGTAATAATGTGATGTTGCAGTTCTCCTGAGATTAATAACTTGGGGTTTCTTAACAGAAAGTGGTAGAAGTGCCTGTCATCTGTGTCAAATTCTAGCTCATGTTCTCTAATCAGTTTTTTTTTTTTTTGGAAACTTCTTTTAGCTTTCTGCGAGCGATGCATTTTGAGATTATATTGCCATGCTTAGGGTGAGTGTGTGGCAAGGCAGAGGGCTTTCAGTTAACAGGTTTGAGTTATGTGCAAGGAGCAGAAAGAAATGATCCCACCCTGCTGTGATCAGCAGTTATAAGGTCCTACACTTGCGGTCTGTATATCTTTTTCAAGATTTGAAACTATTTTTATAATAATGGATTTATCTATACAAGATAAGATGCTAGGCTTGACAAAGGTGAAATTGGATGAAGTTACAGATGGTATGCTGGAAGTCACTCAACTGTTCAGTGGTCCCATTTGGTTTTAATATATATGGATCTTTCTGTTAGGTGGGTTTTTTTGTTTGGTTGGATTTTTTTCATCAAATATGAAACTTCATTGCAAGCACAAATATCCAATTTAATTATTTTCAACTCCTAAGGTTCCAAACCCATTAAACAGCAGACATGCTCAGTATTTGGTATATTACTAATACTGAGAGTGTAACAGCAACAGAGGACAGTAAGCAAAGCAATGAGAAAAATGTAAAGACATAAATAGTGTCATTAATGCTGTTTCATGAAAGATAAACATGACAGGTTACTATTTCAGACTACAAATAACAGTTTTAATCAAATCTTTCTTGTTTCACTGGTGAAGAAACTAGCTGTAGAATTATTTGGCTTTCTTAGAAGTGCAAGACTTTCTGTACCGATTCCTTACAAATCAGTTTTACCAGCTATAATGAAGTCAACAACTGCAATGTAGTAGTTACTTTCAGCAATTTCTGGTAACATAGAGGTTGCCTTTTTTTAGCCTGTCATTTATGTGATTTCCCAGTTCTAATCTGTCCTGGCCCCCAAACACAGTAGATGGGGTATGCATGGTTCTTGATAACTCTTGACAAGGTATGGCATTGCCCTGCTGCACACCAGTGCAGTGGTGTCCCCAAGAAGGAAGCCTGAACTGTGCCATGGCATGGCAGGGTTTTATGTGTTTTATGACCTAAACAGTGTCCTGAAGCTTTATGGTATAAT
This sequence comes from Agapornis roseicollis, assembly GCA_002631895.1. NCBI lineage: Eukaryota > Metazoa > Chordata > Aves > Psittaciformes > Psittacidae > Agapornis > Agapornis roseicollis. The sequence continues at coordinate 90,212 of NDXB01015947.1, forward strand.
TTCTAGTTTACTATGCATCTTGTGGTGATGGAAAGGTATTTCTGTTTTGATGTAGTTTTTTGCTGCTTTAGCATCTGAACCTGTTATGGTGTCATACATGCACATGTATGTAGACACAGCACACACATTCATGTAATTTTTGGTTATTTTATCTTTTTGAATTTTGTGATAGTATTTGAAATGCTTAGGACCTAGAAAAAAAAAATAAAATGAGTCTTCTTATTGTAAGAGATGGAAAGAAGTCTGTAACAGACAGTTATGTATCTTATTTCCCATTTCCAGAACACACTTTGTTTATGCCCTTGTGCCCTTGTACAGCTTGATGTATTGGGTGTGCCCCTAAAAATTATGGTATTTCTGCAATATGCAAATAGGTACTTTGCTATGGTTTCAAGTAGTTTGTGGCTACAGCTCAAAGTTTCCTTATGAATCAACAATCTCGGTAATTTTCTTAGTATAGTCTACTCCTGGATGTCTTTTACTTCAGTGGCTTCACCCTATGAGTCATTGTATTGTCCTCTGTGTGACCTACAAATCACTTAGAAGATATACACTTCACTAAATGTTGCCCAACATTGCTGGTGCCCTCAGGAACAAGAACATTGTTCTCAACTACACATGTTAATATGACAAGGCTGGTAAAGGCACAGGGAGAAATAGGAAGGAAAAGCTGCATAGAGCTTATCGAGTATAGCCAAAAATTCAGATTATGTCTAAGATTAAATTCAGATGCGTAACCCACTGGAACCACTCTAGGGAATGCGCTCTGCCCTTAGAACTGCTTCCCTTTGAACTGTTGTTAGTTTATTCATTCAGATTATCAACACAGCATTCCTAAACTAGCCAATAACTCAGTAATGAAGTGGTCTCAAAAAATAAAGAGAACACATGCCTATAATACTTCCTCATCATTTTGGAAATTTGAATTATAGTCAAAGGAAAACAAGTAAGCTGATACTGAGTGAAAAGACTTTTCACGTGTTAATGAAACAAACAAGAAGAAAAAGATGTTTTATTCTGTTGTTTAGTTTGTTGAAAGATGTCAGTTTTCACAAGTGCAAATTCTATGACAAAGCTCAAAAGTATGGAAAAAGTAATTTGTAGTGAACACAATATTGTTTTTATTTTGTTTGAGCAAGAAAGAATTAAAATGGTGCCTTGAAAGCTGAACCATCTGTATTTTATCTGGAGAAAATGGAGAGCACTGTTTGGAATAAATAAATAAATAACACAGATTTTAATGGAAAAGGAATTGGTCCTAACAAAATAATTAAATAGAAACTGAAAATTGCTGACATTATTTTAAGGATGAGTCTGTTAAAACTTGGCTGTGATTGAAATGGATATATTACCTTGTATGTATATTAGGTTCTGGCAATACTTTCAGACATGCATCCAGAGATACACTACACACATATTACATGCTCCTTTACGGTTCAGTTGGTTGTACTCTTCATAGATGTGGCTGGTCAAATTCTATTGGACTGAAAATGCAACATTGCTGTGATCAAGTTTGTAGAGGAATACAGAAATTGAAGGTAAATAAAGCAATAGTAGCTTTCCCACAGATTCATTCATCCCTAATTTACAGGATGTTTGAAACCAACATTACTTTTTTCTGAGGAAAGAAAAATACTAGCATGTGTATTTTGGTGACCATATGTGTCTTATTTTCTTCCCTATGAACATCCTTGGTCTTGGGCTAAGATTAGATGTAATCTTGGTGAGACTATATTACAAGAAGCTCATTTTTGCATGCCTATGTGCAGGAGATTATGGTTTATTGAGCAGTTGGGGTGAATTTTGATACCTTTCTAGAGGCTGTTATCAAGAGCTGGTATGTTCTTGTTGTGTGAAAATGTTTTTGATTGTTTAGACCTCTTCATCTTTGGGTGGGGATTTATTTTCAAATGATATTTACAGAAATAAATGAAAAGTAAATTGAAACAGATTCTATTTAAGGTGATTTTTTGATCTGAAGAACTTCACTGAACCTTCATCTTTTCTGAATGAAATCAGTTATAAGATTAGATCCACTTAACTAGCCTCAGCAAAACTTCTGCTGCTTTTGCCTTCAGTTAGTGGAGGTGAACTTCCAAGAGGGATGTGAAACTCAGAGCTGAGGGAATCCCTGGCCACCCATCAAAGCAGCTGCCTGACTCCTGTCAGGTGGCTTGTGTCTGATTTAATCTTTTATGGCACAATCAAAGCTTCAGAGTTGAACATCTCTGTGTCTTGGGGATTTTTCCTGCTGATTCCAGTGTAGCAGATATGTGCATTATATGCCTTGAACATGTAGTTACGTTGATAGTGGATTCTGTATTTTGAGTAAGGTAGGCAGGACTGTAGACAGAAATGTGCAGCAGCATGGCTAATTTCCCTCTTGCTGTCCCCCCACCTTACCAGTAAATGACCCAAAAACCTGACCATAGCTAAATAACATTGGAAGTGCTTGTTTGCTTATTTTAGTGAAAATATTACACCAGAAATAAAGCTTCACAGAAAGGCCAGTTATAATCCCATCATAGCTAGACCATTTTTTGCCAGTAATATTGAATGCCATAGTTTTCCTTAATAATTCATGTTGTAACAAAAAAGCCTCAAATTAAAGCATGTGTTTCTGTTTTTCAAATAGCTCCTTGCACATGTGCTGACTTTGCAGCTGCTTCCTGCAGTCTTTGACTTCTGTAATTAGGACAACCGGTCAGCTGAGCTAATGATATTAAACTGATTGGTCTAGAATGTAATTTATCTCAAGGGTTTAATTTACTGAGTATGGGGCAGCACAATACAAAGATTGCATGCAAGATGGATGCAAGTTAATTTTTTTAGCTCTTGTTGCCAAGTTACAATGAAATGTTATCACAGTAGATTGTCTACATTTAAACAGCTGAAGATTTCACCTGAAAAGAGCCATACTGATGGAAACTGATAATATACAGATGTCTCTGAAAAGAGGAAAATAAAACAGGAAATCCCAACTTGTGAACAGAATCGTTTTGTATTCCAAACAGGTTAAAAAATAGCTGTTCATACCCCAGAGACTATGACACGTGCTACATTAGGTACCCTTGCTGTCGGGTATCATATATAAATGCTAAAAAAAAACAATAAATAAAAAAAATAGCAATGATAATAAAAAAGCAAAAGCAAATCCCAAACATGCTGAAGTCTCTGCAGTTGTCCAAATGATTCTTAAAAAGCAAATCTTAAAGCATAATGCTGGTAAACGCTTTCCACTCCTGTTGAGTGAAAAAATGTACTGTATTCTGATAGAAAATGAGCTAGAATCTGTGCTCACATTTTAAGCCATTGTCCTACCTCCTCAAGATCCATACTAAAGTCATTTAAGTTCTCTGAAATAAGAATCTGGTTTCCCCTCATCTAATTAAAAGATTGCATGGAGGGGCAGTAACTAAGGGGAGCGTTTATTACTTCTGTCTTTGAGTTCATTCCAAAAATATTCATGCTGGATCAATAGATTGTGGGTCTTGGTGACTATCTGGCAGCTGAACAGTGGTCAGTGTTATCTGCTAATACCTGTTTAGTCATCTATCTAGATGTGATTGATGTGGGACCTGTCATTTTCAATGAGTAGAGATTCCTTTTCATAGCACTAATGTCAGGCAGTTCTTTGTAGGTTTAGAAGTCAATAAACTGATTGCCAGTATACAGGAGGTCTGAACAAATAAACGTGTAAGATATTGCAGAAAAATACCATATAATGTGTAATACATGTAGGTTCATCCATTTACAATTGCAACACTTTCCAAGGTACAGAGAACATGTAAACTAAACCAAACGTCTTCACTGCAGTTAGATCATTAAAGATCCAAAAGTACGATTGTACAATTCTGCAGTGTGCACTACATACTCTGATACTCTGTTCATAGATTGGGAAAAGCATGATGCTGAGTTAATTTTAAAGGTGTCACCCTCAGAAGTAAGCCATTTGGTAAAAAACATTGGATTAATAGAAATGAAGCTGTAGATGTTCAGTAAAGCTTTTCATTAAAATCACAACTAAAACCTGTCAATCAATCCCAACAGAAACCTACTTAGATAACACTGCTTTAAATACTGTACCTGTTCAGAAAATGGAAGAAGGGAATTTTGCCAGGATTTCAGAAACGGGGGAAGAAGCTTCTCCCTTTACTTTAAATTGCTGTGCCAGGACGTGTGCTGTCCTTGCAAAAACCTTCCTGCAACACTGAATTTTTGATTCACAGCAGAAAAACCACAGAGAGGAATATGGACAGAATATGTAGTGCAGTGCTCTCTGTGCATCAGCAGACTTGTTCTGGTGGTTTCGGTGAGCACTACTTTTGAGAAGCCTACAAATGGATTGTATGTATTTGATCCTACAAGAATCCCTCAGAGGGGAAATGACAGGGAAACGTTGCTGTGGACTCTGGAATTTCAGCTCATTAAAGTGATGAAACAACTGCCATGGAAACGAATCCATACGGTGACCATGACAGACCCCTGACACACTAATACAAATTCCTGATCATTTAGCAATATTGAGAAGCTTCTTGTATTCACAGGAGCAGGTGGTAGTGCTGCTGTCAAGGTTGCATTAAGGGGAGAAAATGCAGTCACTATGCTCTATTTTGACCTGCCATCTCTCCTTCAGGCATAGCTGGGTGGAACACACAGGGTTAACAAAAGAAAGGCACTCTGGTGGCATGTAATGCCAGGTGTTCACACACCCACTGAATTAGTTCCAGTGCTAGTTTTTGTACACAGATTTGCACCCTCAAAGCATTGGGTGACTTTAGGGTAAAAAAGACTTTTAAATCTCTTACCTTGGTCTAGATCAGTGTAGCTTTTTGGTTGTTCTCCGTCCACTAACAGAAAAAGAGAAATTAATGCCAGAATCCAGTGAGTCATCCTAAATGACAGAGTAGGCTCACTCTTTGCACCGGCTGCTGGCTGCCTCCGCTGTGTGACAGCTGCTGGCTGGCTGGGGAGCAAGCGTGTCCCATTCTGCAGCCTGCGGCAGGGGGAGAGGAGGCAGCGCGGGGAGAGGAGGTGGGAGAGAAAGCCGGAGAGAAGGACCAAAAGAGAGAAGGGAGAGGCAGAGGCAGGAATATACCATGTGGCTGCGTGCACTCTGTCTGGTGCTCAGCCTCGCAATGCGCCACCAAGAAGTTACTTTTAATATGCAATACTCTCTGATTTTAGAGCTTCCTTACTCCTGCCCCCTTTTCTATCTGTGCTCAGAGGAATTTCCCAGCATTTCTGCATTTACATTGTCGTCTCTCTCATTTGGAGACTGGCTTGGAGGCTGTACACAGAACATATTCAGTAAAGAAAGCCTATCTTGTGGCTGGCTGTATGGAAAGCAGCGCATGGTTTCTTGCACCAGTTTTATAGTCTGATTACCTGAGAGTGGGAAACCAGGGACAAGGGCAGTAATTTTGGCATCAGAGGGGAAAAATAAAATACAATGTTGGGAAGCACAAAATCGTACATGAGATTGTTGGGGAGAGGGACATTTCCTAACAGAAAGGAAGGTTGGATTATTTCTGAGCGTCTGGGTTATCATCCTTGCATGTGTGTTTGCAGATCAAAAATCAGGGCTAGAGACAGACTCTTTCCTGGGGATTCACAAAGTGAATTCTAAAGAGGAAAAAGCAAGCTGTTAGAGTGGGTAACAATGCATTAAATGGCAGAAGCTTCTCTGGGGAAATTGCTAGTTTCTAATCACCCTAAGTCTCCGAAGTGCAGCTTAATCATTTCCTTGCACTCACACCCCTTGTATGCATATGTTTGTTTATACAATTTATTTTTTTTTCTTTTTAGGAAACTTGCACAGAACAGTTTCACAGAAGTTGATGATAGCTATAAATATTTGAGTGTCGCTAGGAAAGAGGGAGAAGTGTTTAGGTTCCCACTGTTTGCTAACTAGTTCTTAGCATCTATCAAAGGGTAAGTCTGGAAAGCTTCTGTGGGTTTTTGAAGGCTCTTTATTAAAATATTTGTAGCAGAGTCTTAAGAAAAGCAAAAATGCTACTACCTCTGTGTCAGGCTGTGTTTGGAGGCTCTGAATATTGTCAAATTCATCTGTATCTATAAAGGGTGATTTTTTACATTTTATTTTCTCACAGTGTGAATGTGAGTGGATGGTCTTAATCCTGATTAATTGACATTTGTTTTCCAGATAAAACTAGGGAAAAAAATAAATAACAGCATAAAGGCTGAAGATCTGAAGTATGTATGCATTCTTGATTAGAAGACTCACTGTATGGTAGTTTTACATTGACTGCAAATGACTGTGCCAGTTAAATATCCATTAGGTGTTGGTAGATCTTTGGTACCACTAATTAGTGAACCCTGATAATGCCCTTTCCATGATCACACAATGGTTGTTACCCTTCTGCCTACTTGGTATTGTGTAAAGGATGCTCAGTAACCATGTGAACTCTGTCTACACATGTGAACCAGAGCTTCATGTTTTGAAGAGACCTTTGTTATTGTTGCCAGTATCACCTGGCAAAACAGTAACACATACATATATGGTTTTGCACACGTAACTGATGTTTCCTTAGTCAGAAGTTGGCTGCTTACCCAGACACTTACTGATGGAAAAGAAATGAAGCAGATGGATATAAGAAATTGTTGTCTTTTGTGGAGCAATTATAATAACTGTAATTGACATTAATGCAAGTTCAGACAACCATGAAGTTGGTAGATTATTCTGTAGTACAGTTCATTCTACCTTTCACACTATAGAAATTTCTGTACTGCCAACTCATGTTCCTATCAATAAGACATGAATATTAATAGTGAAATGAACATGAAAAATGTTTTAAAAATAGGAAGGACTTGCTTGAAATTGCTCTTTCTTTGTATAGCTTCATCCTTTAAATCCTTGAGGGGACATTGCATTAGTTCTTTGCAAATTTCGTTCTCCATTGAAATTTAATTCAACATGAGAGGTTAAGGATAGATGGACTCAGTTTGTCCCCAGTTTGGCTGGGAGGATTTCTGCTATTGTTTTGGCAATGAACATTTGTTTCAGAGTAGCAGTACAGAGTAAATTATAATTCCAGTTACAGTTGTACACATAGATATTACAAAAGCTGCATGAATACGACTCTTTCTCTGATTTCTATATTTTTTACTGGTACCCAGGATATTTTGTAAAAGCACTAGCTGATGACAGGAATGTTATTTTCTGGAGAAGTTGGTTAGCATCCTCACTGATACCTGGTAGTGAGGATTTGGGTATGCCAGAATACTCCTTAGCATACCAATTGTCAAAATCCCTTGAAGTCTTTGCTCCAGAGATAGTGAACAGGTCAAGACTTAATTGTAAATCAGAAGTTGCCAGAGTTGTGTACAAAAATTTATAGTGTAAGTGCATTTGCCTGTAGCTGCCATAAAGCCCTGGCTCCCTGGGGAAGCTGTGGTCAATGGCTCAGTGTCCAGCTGGAAGCCAGTGACAAGTGGTGTCTCTCAGGGATCGGTGTTGGGACCGGTTGTGTTCAAAATCTTTGTCACTGACGTGGACAGTGGGATTGAGTGCACCCTCAGCAAGTTTGCCGATGACACCAAGCTTTGTGGTTTGGTGGATACGCTGGCGGGAAGGAATGCCATCCAGAGGGACCTTGACACGCTTGTGAGGTGGGCTGATGCCAACCTCATGAAGTTTAACCATGCCAAGTGCAAGGTCCTACACCTGGGTCGGAGAAATCCCAGGCACAGCTACAGGTTGGGCAAAGATTCAGAGCAGCCCTGTGGAGAAGGACTTGGGGGTGGTGGTCGATGAGAACATGAACATGAGCCAACTGCAGTGTGCGCTTGCAGCCCAGAAAGCCAACGGTATCCTGAGCTGCATCAAAAGGAGCGTGACCAGCAGGTCAAGGGAAGCGATCCTGCTCCTCTACTCTGCTCTTGAGATCTCACTTGGAGTATTGTGTACAGTTCTGGTGTCCTCAACATCAGAGGGACATGGAGCTGTTGGAACAAGTCCAGAGAAGAGCCATGAGGATGATCAGGAGACTGGAGCATCTCCCATATGAGGACAGGCTGAGAAAGTTGGGACTGTTTAGCCTGGAGAAGAGAAGCTGTGTGATGATCACCTTCCAGTATCTGAAGGGGGCCTATAGGGATGCTGGGGAGGGCCTCTTCATTAGGGATTGTAGTGACAGGACAAGGGGTAATGGGTTCAAACTTAAACAGGAGAGATTTAGATTGGATATAAGGAAGAAATTCTTTCCTGTTAGGGTGGTGAGATGCTGGAATGGGTTGCCCAGGGAGGTTGTGAGTGCTCCATCCCTGGCAGTGTTTAAGGCCAGGTTGGACAAAGCCTTGTGTGGCATGGTTTAGTGTGGGGTGTCCCTGCTTATGGGAGGAGGGTTGGAACTAGATGATCTTAAGGCCCTTTCCAACCCTAACTATTCTATGGTTCTATGATCTGTATCACTGCCATATCCAAAGCCAGCTCAGGCAAACACAAGAACACAAGAGGGCATCCACAAAAAAGTATATGAATATGGCTGCTGTGATATTTTTTTTTTCCCGTGTGCAAAACAGTCACTAAATATACAATGGAATGAGGTCAGAGCTGATCCTTTCCCTTGACTTATTGCTGAGTGCAGCAGAATTGCTCAATTGTAGAATCATGGTTTTGACTGTTCAGTTTTATCTTTCAAGTAGGTGAGCACCTCCCAAGAAACTACAAAAACTCTGGAAACCAGTGGTTTTTTTCTGAGTTTATCTGATGCAATTCAAACTATATACTTATTTCTTATTTTGCCTTATCCAAGTTATTGCTTCTCAATTTCATCCCTTCACTCTTCTTTGCTTTTAGTTGTAAACAAGAGACAGCAAAGCATATTTTACTTTATTTTGCTGCTTTCTTCGAAAGGCGTACACTTTTGTGATTAGTTGCATTTAAAACTCCACCTGAAGTTAAACTTTAGTCAAAATTTTGCACTTCAATCTAGGTGCTGAAAACATTGTTATTTTTAACTCATGCAATATCTTCTTCACAGGAATTATTTTGAAGTAATGAAGATTGAGTTCTGGAAAGTAATATAGACTGAGAAACTTTAGCCTTGACTGTTAAAAGCAAACCTACTCCAGTGATGATCTGATAGATACAGAAATCATTGATTTATAAAGTACAATTCCAGAGTGCAAAACAGTTACAAAACTGTTGATGGTTTGGGTTTTGGGGTTGTTTGGTTTTTTTGTTTTGTTTTGTTTTTCTTTTTTTTTGTCAATACTCAATTTGCAGCCTGAAGTATTACATTTGATCTTAGAAATGTATTTATATTCAAGTATCTGCACCTGATGTTACACCACTACTTTTCAAATGGCAGCTATTATGCCTGTAAAGTTATTAATATGAAAAACTATGCTTTTTAAACCAATGAAATAAATGGTATGAATGAGTGCTTCAGCTGAAAAGATGTCTGTACACAGCTGGCATTGGCTATGCGTAGACATATATGTTTCTGCCTATTTTTTAAACATGAGGAATGGCATTGAGGGAGAGCACAAGAGGCCTATGTAGAAAAGAGAAATCAGTTTTTATCTGTAGGTAAATAATTGTAATACCAACTGGTGAAGATATTTCAAGATTGCTGAAGCTGAGCTAAAAGCTGAATTTTTTATTTCTTAAGAACCTGGTAAGATTAAAAAGAAAATCTCAGTTTTGTGAAAAGGTGGGGTTTTTAAAAAACTCACGATTTAGAAAAAAGTTACTGCATTGGATATATTTCATTCCTATGCCACAGTGAAGCTAAACCTACATCATTTTTGGTTCTGCCTGCAGTTGCTGAATACTCCAACGGTATGGTTTCTCAGTTGTCCCTCTCAAATTATTCCAGTAGTTCATTATTTTCTTGTTAGCAAGTTTGGAGGTTTCCATCGTCTTCACCCAATGTATAATGCAAAACTGCATCAAAATACACTGACTATCACTTTTTTGTCCTAATTATGAAGAAAGGGATCAGACTAATCTGCAGTGTCTTTTTAAGCAATTGTGTCTGCCTATATCTCATCTTCATGAGATGGGCAACCCATGTTGGAAAACATTTGCATCTCACTATATTGTCGGATAAGATGGTAGTTTCCCTGCAGAGTATTCAAGTGAACTTAATTCTGTAGCACTGTATCAGTGAATCAATATCTGTGAATATTAAGGAGATGATCTCAGGTTTCTAAAGCAATAGCCTTCAACAATTGGTCATTGTTGCTTTTAGTAAACTTTTGCAGACTAATTCATAAATGGTTATAGAACTAAAACTCTCAACATTTACTTGTAACCAAGAAAGATGAAGAACTCAAAGGCTGAAAATTTTTTAACAAAATATTTTTTACACTGCAGAATGAACAGTGCATTCAAATGCTAGGCTGGAATGACCTTTTTCCACTTCCTTCTTCCTTCTTTCTCACTGGAAATGTGTCTATTTTGGTTTAAGTTCTGGAATAGTTCATCTAGATGAATGAAAATACATCTCAGATGAATAATGCATTCAGATCCAGCCATGATATGTTGTTAAGATTCTTCTTGTAAGCCAGCTTCATATTTATGCCTTAAATTGAATGTTAAAAGGGACTGTCACTGACTTGGAAGAGTTGGGAAGTGTGATGTATCAAGTGTTATTCCAGATTACTAAAATCTGGAATTACTTAATTTTAGATTGTCATAGAACACAAATAGTTTGAACCAAAACCCCAAGAAGTTGATAGGTGTCAAGGAATCAGACAGTTGAATAAGGGATATTTATGTGTGTAAATTAGGTGCCTTTTCTCAGCTGCACATTTCAGCTTTATTCTTATCAGAGGCTGGTGTAAATGATTGTCTACCTTTAATTCAAAACCATTAAAAGTTCCCCATGGCAAGTACAGTCATATTGAGGTATACTCAGAATGAGTTTTGGGTAGTGCTAACTCTTCCAGAAGCTTGGGGTAGCTCAAGCTGGGTGTCTAAAATTGAAAGCATGTATCTAATTTCCTTTTCATATAACAGTGATACCATCATACACAGAAAGACCTTTCTTTAAAAATCTCAGTGCTCTAAACCCTAAAACCATTGTGGAAGCATCTCCCTCAACCCCAAACTAATATTTTTCACTTGGATTATATTTTAGTTGAGTGTGGGAGAATTGTGGAAAACAAAAACAGTGTGGGAAAAGATTCAGAAGGAATTAAAATTGCCTTTATTTATTGTTGTTGTTAACAAAACCAGTTCGGTTCAATGGGAGAAATATATTTTAGAGTAAATTGTTCAGAGCCTTGAAATTCTAAGTAATTGGCATCTGCTGTTAGCAAAATATTTATATACCTGTATCCCAATAAAACTACTTAATAATCTGTCATTTGCTGGTCTCCCTGATTAGTAAAGCTTAGAAAATGCAGTTTGCTTCACTGAGCTGGCTTTTGTTGCTGGCAGTTAGTATTTGGTGACACATCAGTTCACCTTTGTAAGGGGAGGTAGTAATAAAGTCCTGCCCGGCACAGCAGTTGTTTTGGGTTGGAGAGGTAACAAGAGGTTAAAAAGTGTGAAGTGCCTCAGCTGCCCGGTGTTGATAGCCTACGCATCCTGGAAATTTAATTATATATTAATGGATGGGTTTGGTACTATGAATGTTGTGAAATCACCTGTAAGGAAGATGGTATCAATTAGCCCTTGCATTAACTTTTAGTCATTAATGTGTGTCAGTACTGATGCTTTTAATTGCATGAGACTTGTGAAGAGCTCCAAGTAATCACACAGGGATGCCCAATTTAACTGATGTCTATTCTGAGGTCACAGCAATAAAGAACAATTGGGTTGGGTTACTAAAAAAGTCTGAAAATAGTGCAGCTATTGGAACAAGATATTCTATTTTTACAACAGTAGGATTGTTTTAGAGCCAGCTGTTATTTCCAAGTAATCCTCTCATTTTTAATTCTGAAGAAGCTCACTGTGATTTGATTTTAAAATCTTAGGAGACTTCAACTTGGTTTGGAAAAATATTTGTTCTTCTGCACCATGAGAGCTTTGTTACATGAAAAAGAATATTCTAGTAATAGTGTGTGTGTATGTATGTAGTGTAATTTCAATTTTAAGTCCTTGGTAGCTTTGAAATCAATGGTGGTAAATGAATTGCTTTTATCAACCCCTAATACAGTCAGGCTTTTGCAGTGTGGCCTAAGGTCTCACCACATTCTGCCACATCCTGCCACATCCTCAATTCCATGTAATAGCTTACCGTTTGAGTTTCACTGTAAATGATGTCATTGACTTTCCTTTTATTTCTCAGCTTATTTATAATTGTCAGATTAGGCTTTATTCCTTCCATGTAGGAACCTAAGAAAAACACAGAAAATAAGCTGGTGAGCATCAAAGGCCAAAGCACTGAGATTGCAGACTGTTCTCTCCTTTGCAGACTAATGCTGAGAATCTTCAACAAATGTCACTTGAAAAACTGAACTAATCTGTGTTAACTGGAAAATTGTAAAGTTTATAAAGGGTTAATTTTTCTGGATTTAATAACCTCCTTTTTTTTTTTTCTTTTAATGTGAACATGCACAAACACACAAATCCAATTGTGTATTGGAAAGGCTCTCAGCATAGAAAATCACAGCTGACCTGGTTAGAATTTGGCAAAGTGGAAGAAGAGTCTTATGTAGAGGGATTTTTTTCTACCTTTCTAGGATTTTTGCTCTTAAATATGCTGTAATAATTAATGACTTTATTATAAATATGAATAACAGCCAAATGATACAGCTGATAACAGCATAATACATCATGCAATGAGCTGTCTAAACCAAATGCAATGCAACAATTCAATTTTTACTGTGATTTAGAGAATCTTATGGAAAGGCTTCATGCTAGACTGTTACATACATTAGTCAGAAATGGTTTGTAGTATCAGGGATATAACCATATATAATGACAGAAATTGAGAAAGTTGTAAGAAGAGTGAGAGTTAATAATGACAATTCTGAGTGTGCTATCTCGTCCTTGCCTAAGTATGACATTTGGATGTCACTTTTAATTTTCAATTTAATTTAAAATTTAGGAAGTAGAAACTGTAGTGTTAGTCTTTCTAAAGCCATAAAGACCAGACCTCTACATCTGTTCGAAAAAGCATGGCTGTTCTTTTCAATTGCCTTTCTAATTGAGTGGTGGGTGAGATTTAAATGCAACAATATTCTTATTATGTATAGTTGGGTGCTACATAGAAATATTTTCTACTGACTATTGAGTAGGTTTGCATCTTTCACTGCAGAAGCTGCAATCCATATTTTAGTAAGTATGGTAAGATTTCAAAGTTTAAAAAGAAATAATCTAGATAATTTCACTAAAAGGAAAGCTTTGAGAGTTTTCTCTGTGTGTTTACTTTGATATCATCTGAGCATCTATGCATAGAATATTTTTGATATAATTTTAAATATGCATCTTTTATTAGAATTGCTATAGCTGATGCAGATAAAACACACAAAAAAAAAAGAATTAACCTTTCTCAGGTGTGGCATCTGCCAGTTCTAATTTTGTTTGTCCTTGTCCTTCATACATTGAGGTGATCATGCAAATAAAGATTGGTAAAATAACCTCAATATTGAGCATAGAGCCAAAAGTAAATACCTAAAATATATACAAGCCTAGTTAACTCAGAGGTTTAAGCCAAACATCTGAATCATTCGTTATTTCTGGAACATCACTGTATTTTCTTTGCAAATTAATTACTTCAGCCACAGTTCAAGTAGTGAAAAAAGATTCATGTTCTTGTTATAAGGAGCTCTTACATCCAAGGATTGCAGTGGAGGTGTATGAATCCTATTTCCTCTACTATTCTGATCATCAGGAAACAATACCTAAACCTGAGTATTGTTGGACCTTCTCTCCAGCACTGGGAACTACTTGCAAAGTCTTTCTGGCTGGCCAGCCTGGAGCTTTTTCCAGGTACCTGACTTTATTCTGGATTGAATTTTGTTCTTGCTTTGCAGAATTTACCACCTCTTCCCTACATCTGTCCCACAACCTGAGTTTGTCTTGTTACTGCAGCTGTGTCCAAAATACCAAGTAGACAATTAGTATAGCTTGTTCTTAATGGTGGTAACTAATGTTAGATTTGTAATACTTTTAATTTCACACATAATTCAGAAATAGCTACTAAATTTACCAGTCTACAGCTGAAAATGTATTGCTTATCAAGGAGATAAGATCAGTTCTCAGCAGATCTTTTAGCTGCAAGGAATGGACAGCAGATACTCAGAAGAATTGGTGTATATGAAGAGCTACACTCAGTAAACGACTTAAACCAAACCAAATTTTATTTGCCATAGACAAAATACATTAACTACAGAGAAGCCTTTGTTAAACCATTTCTAAATCAATGAGATTATCTCAAATTATCTTCTGGTTCACCTGGGTTTTTGTCACTTCTCAGTTAAATGTGATTTTATTGCTTTTGCAAATGGTGTTTGATTAGACATAGTAATTGGTTTCCTATGTGAGAATTTCTCAATTAACTGATTAACAAACTTGGCTGGGAGGTTTCTGTCTTTTCTATCTGCTTCAGTGTTTTTCCCCTTTGAACTATAAATTTCAAGAATCCCCATCACAGTATTGCTCTCTTTTTGTTTGCTTCTTGTCAAATACTTGCCTGATCAATTGATTTTAATAATGTCGGCAAATAAAGACAGTTTTGGTTTGCTTGTTTCTCAATATGATGTTCCAAAATCTGTCTTATGCATGGAAGAGATTTGAAGGTTCTTAAGGGTCAGCTAACATGTTTTTTTGTTTGTTTGGTTTGTTTTTTTCTTTTGTGGTTTACTTTGCAACCGTGTGTATCTTCCACTTAATCAGCAAAACAGCATAAAATATCTGAATGTGATTAGTAATTATTTAATTTCTTTAATTGATAAGTATTTTAAAGAAAACTTGAAATTTTCCCACATTTTAAAAAATAGAATGTCCTTGGCCTAATCTTCTTGAACATCTTTACTCTTTTATATATATTGTTATTTGCAATAAATATTGCTGCTGTTCTTTTTGTTGCAGATTTCCAACTGCACAGAGGTGTTCATTTAAAAGAATTCCACAGATGTGGCATGCTTTTTGGAGGCATCTGGATTAATTTGTCTCTTTATTTGGGATTTTTTTTTTCTAAATATTTTGCTGCAGCCACTTTGTGAATTATGAGAAATAATGAGCCCAGTAATTAACATCTAAATACTTTCTTCAAACTGAAAAGGGAACTTATATTAAAAAAAAATATTTTTAGGAGATTAAGCTTTCTACTAGCTGGAATGTTAGTTCTTCCAGTCATGCAGTTCAATAACTGACCCTTATTAGCTGTCATTATTAGGTTAGTTAAAGCATGAAAGGTGAATACCTAGTTTTGTTAAGTTGTTGGCAAAGCTCCCAGTGATATCAGCAGAGCCAGGGTTTGGATGTAGAAAGGGCTTTCAGAATTATATAATTATTATATAATTTTTCTGGCTTAGAGAAAGAAAACTTCACTCCTATTTCCACAAGGAAATAAGAACTGGAAATTCAGCGCATAAATTATTTTATCATAGACTTCTGCTTTTCTCTATTTCCTAACCATCTCTCAGCTGGATGAAATTTTTGAATCTTTACTTCTGGTGTTAATACCGAGTATGTATTAACATGTACTTATTAACATGTATGTAAGTTTTTTGCAGTCTTTTGTAATACAGCGTAGAAACTTCAATAAACAAACAGTGGAATTTTTTTTTTATTCTAATTTGAAAACACTTTTTCATTGAGACTATAGAAGAAAAGGGGAATACAGAACTTTAAAATCTTCACTGCAGCTCTGGCAGGATTGATTTACTGTCTGAGATGCATGCATAAGTGTCTATAATTTCATAGGTTAAACCTGCAGACTACCAGTTTCCCTGTGTCTAATAAACATGATCCATGGACAGTTAATTTTGCTTGGCCATTTTCAAAATGAAAACATATTTTTATCTGTTTCTTTGAGAGTATTTGTTGAGATCACTTCACATACTGCAGCAGTGTGTTCATGACATAGATGAGAGGTGACATGATAAAATCTTCCTTGAATCACAAGAATCATTCGTGTTGGAAGGGATTTTTGGAGATCTAGTCTAATCACCTACCAAGTTAGGGTCACCTAGAACAGGTTACACAGGGATTTGCCCAGGCAGGTTTGGAATGTCACCAGAGAGGGAGACTCCACAACTTCCCTGAGTAACCTGTTTCAGTGCTCTGCCAACTTCAACATAAACAGCCATGTTGAGGTGAAACTTCTTGTGTTTTAGTTTATCTCCATCGCTCCTCATCCTGTCACTGAGCACCACTGGAAAGAGTCTGACACCAGCCTCTTGGTACCCACCTTTGAGATACTGATATGCATTAATGAGATTCCCTCTCAGTCTTATCTTCTCTAGACTAAACAGGTCTAGCTCCCCTAGTCTTTCCTCACAAGAGGGATGCTCCAGACCCCTGATCATCCTTGTGGCCCTCTGCTGGACCCTCTCCAGCAGCTCTTCATCTTTCTTGTACTGATGGAGCCCAGAACTGGACACAGTACTCAGATGTGGCCTCGCCAGGGTCAAGTACCTTGATCTGCTCACCACATGCCTCCTGATGCACCCCAAGATACTGTTGGCTCTCCTGGCTGCCAGCCCACACTGCCAGCTCATAGTCAACTTGTCATCTACCAGTACTCCCAGGTCCTTCTCAGCTGAACTGCTGTCAAGTAGGTGAGCCCCTAACCTGTACTGAACGAGTCAGTCTACACCAAATTCATCCAATCTCAATGTAAAAATGAGTCTGGAAAAAAAAAAAGAAAGACAAAGCACAGGTACAAAGCCTAATTTTTTCATAAGCCCCATGTAAAACTTCTTTCATCTTCTGTTTTGGTCATTATTCTGGAATGTGAACTGCATTTGAGTGGAGGCAACTCGTATCTTTCTATCTTCCCCACTCCCTGCTTGTTTTTATCTATGAAGATGAAAAAGCCAAACAAATTGATCCTGTACAAGTTAATCTGAGCAATGACTAGGTGGTAAATTATTCAACTGATCATCTAGAATATAACTCCTATCAGAATATCTAGTGAAACTGATCTTATCAGTCATTTGGTTTTGTTTCTACTTTCAACTAGGTTGTTCCAAACAGCAAAAGAGATACTGTGAGGGTGGTGAGACACTGGAACAGTTTGCTGAAACAAGTGGTAAATGCTCCATCCCTGGCAGTGTTCAAGGCCAGGTTGAACAGAGCCTTGGGCAACATGGACTGGGGTGAGTCATCCCTGCCATGGCAGAGGGGTTGAAATGAGGTCCTTTCCAACCCTAACCATTCTCTGATTCTACAATAATGGTGTTCCTGAAAAATATTTTTCTATTATTTCTTAAACAAGTATTGTAAAGGCTGTAATGATTGTCTAACATTGATTTAGGGTGTGACTTTATATTCTGTTCTTCCATTTTTCAAAGGTCTTGAACATTTCCTGTGCCCATTATAAATATCTGAATGTGTCAAAATTGGTGAGGCATTTGCTGCATCTGTGCTGATCCCTTTTCTCTCTCTGATCCATCAGTCTTTGTCTGAAAGTGTAGAAAGAACCCGAAAAGCAGAAGGAAAGTTGCTGTTGAGCCGGTAGAAGGAAATCCTGTCTCTGACAGTTCACAGAATCACAGAATGGTTTGTGTCGGAAGGGACCCCTGGAGTTCATCTGGTCCAACCCCCCTGCCAAGGTAGTGCCACCTACAGCAGGTTATACTGGAATGTGTCCAGATGAGTTTTGAATGTCTCCAGAGAGAGAGACTTCACAACCTTCCTGAGCAGCCTGTTCCAGTGCTCTGCCACCCTCAGTGTAAACTTCTTCCTCATGCTGAGGTGAAACTTCTTGTGGTTTAGTTTATAGCCGTTGCTCCTTGTCAGGCTTGTCTTCCATATGCTGACTTATTGGAGGAGTTCATGTAATTTTCCTTGCTTTTTATATCAAAAATTTGGATGCACACATTCAGTAGAAAAAGAAACTATGCTATGAACATGTTGAGTTGTTAAATTAACATTTTAGTTCCAAATCATATTTTTAATAATGGAGAGAAATCCTCTTCAGTGAACAAGATAGACACTTCATTGGAAATTTTATAAATGCATTCTGCCTTTTCACCTCGTCATGGACTTGATTGAGTTAGGTTGTGCTACTTGACTTTGAACCCATTGCTCAATCTGTTTGTTTTAAAGAGTACTTGGACTACATTAGCATTTCAGCTACCTAAGTAATGATTTTCATTTTGTGTCCATATGGGAGAGAGGGAGTGTTTTAAACTTCTGTAGTTATTTATATATGTAAATCTGAAAGGGTGAGAGGGTAAAAAGTTTCCAGTGACCTAGGGCACCTTTTTCAGGTACGTCTGCTGATAGAGACTGAAGCGAAAAGGATAACTGTAGCCAATTTTCAGCAATGCATAAAGAACGTTTTTACAGCTCTGTGTTAATTGCATAATTGATTTTCCTTTAGATACTTCACTGAATGAATACTATAGAAAAATTAGGAAATGAATCGAGAGTTTTAAAGATTAATATTTTCCATTTGTTCACAGATACTAAGTAAGCTTTAAGTAAACATTGAGGATGTAAATACAGGCACTCGTTGTGTCATGCTATATATAAAAATATCTGTACTTACATATTTTCAGATAATACAGCGTGTATAACATTGTCTTCCTGACATGACCATGTGTTTACTTGATCTATTTACCACTGTTTAAATGATTATACAATACATAATACCTATAGCAATTTTTCCTAATTCAGGGATGAGTTGAAATAATTACTATAATTACTATAATGGAATTTTCTCATTTCTCAGCTCTTGAGTACTTAGTTTCTTTCTCCCTAGGTGAGAGTTAGGATTTCTGTTTATCTGTGAATTCATCATGTTTTCCTATCTACTAATAGAAGCTACTAGGAGAAAACTAGTAGCTTGCTATCAGCTAATTAATAGAAAACAAAACAGGTAGGTAGAGAATAAATATGTTTAAAAGCATCAATACATATGTCTAAGAAAAATGTATCTAAGAAAAATATATTTTAAAATCTGATTAAATTTACTTTTGAGATCAGCACTTTTTAATTGATATCACATCAATTTTATACTGTAATAAAATTGTTAGAGCACAGAAACCTTTGTGTAACCTCCCTATCAGTAAGCACCAAATCTGGGTGGGACCATGAGTCTTTTTTTTTTTTTAAATTAAAAAAAAAAATAAGATTAATCTCAACAAAAACTGAAAAGCTTCCTAAAACATGGAGGGAAATTTTTCTCTTTGCTCTTTACAGCTTGAGTCATCAATAGGGCTGAAAAGGGAAGTGGTTGTCTAGCAACACTAACATCTTTATTTCTTGTTTGATAGTGCTAACCTAGCAGCCTCTGCAGCTAATGGGAACACATAGTTTTTTCTTACTGGTCCATATATGAAGCAAAATACATTTTTTTTAGTGGTAGGCAAGAAACTGAGTATGACCTTTGTTTTAAAATTATGATTGTGTTGTGTCATGGTTTAAGCCCAGATGGCAACCCAGAAAGCCACGCAGCTGTTCTCTCACTCCTCCTTTTTACTCCTCCCACTCCTGGGGAGGAGAATCGAAAGAATGTAACTTCCACTGGTTGAGAGAAGAACAGTCCAGTAACTAAGGTATAACACAAACATTATATACCTCCCAAAGAACAGCAGTAATGATCACACTGGGAACACATACCAGCCCAGGTTCATGATCAATGAGTCTATTGTATTACAAGTCATTGCCATGAAGTACAACAAAACAATAACCCTTGTCTAGGCTCCCCAGCTGATAAACACTAAAATAGCAAATTACCACCTGTAAGTAAGCTACAACATGCTGAAACTTCAAGATCAAGAGCAACAACTTTGAGAGCCAATAAGTCAGCATTGTGATAAGTGACTATTAATCCAAATCAATGAATGCTTATCACAAATACAATTAGACACACTCTGGTCAGTCAGATCTGTTGTTATCTCAACCTTTTGTGCCCCATGTTGGGTGCTACAAAGAACTGTTGTGGTTTAAGCCCAGCCGGTAATTCAGAACCAAGCATCCGCTCACTCACTCCCCCACTTCTTCTTTCACCACCCCCTGCACCTAGAGGGGTGAGAGGGAGAATTGAAAGAATGTAACTCCCATGTGTTGAGATAAGAACAGTCCAGTAACTAAGATATATCATAAACCACTATTGCTACCACCAGTAATAATAATAAGGGAAATAACAAGGGAAGAGAATACAACCGCTCACCACCTGCCGACTGATGCCCAGCCTGACCTGAGCAGCAATCTAGCCCTTCTGGATAACTGCTGCAAGTTTATATACTGGGCATGATGTGCTGTGGTATGGAATGCCTATTTGGTTAGTTTGGGTCAAGTGTCCTGTCTGCTTCCTCTCAGCTTCCCCTCCTCCCTAGCAGAGCATGAAACTCAGAAAGTCCTTGGTCAGAGTAAGCATTACTTAGCAGCAACTAAAAACACTGGTGGTGTCAGCACTGTTCCCAGGCTGAAAGTCAAAACCACAGCACTTCACCAGCTACTAAGGAGAAAAATGACTGCTACAGGACAGGCAGATGGAGTAAAAATCTATAAAGAAGCAACAAGAGATAGAGAAGTTCTGGAAATAACAATGTAATTCTGAATTGGATTCAGGTATGAATTCAGGTGTAGAAGATGTGGTCCTGTGTGACTAAGTAAGCTCACTGGTATTATACTTGTGAAGGGGAGGACATCAGTTAAATACTATTAGTATAGCTGCTCAAAAATAGGTTGAATACAGTGATTCTGTTTGTTAATTGGTAGGTTGGTATTTGTACAGTAAAAGAATTATAACTCCCAGGAGAGAGGTGGGTTTTGTTGCATGGTAATGTAATGATGACAAAGTTTTCTTTAAACCAAGTATTTCTAAATCAATATACTTCATTTTGAAGTATGAAATTTAAAGCAAACAAAAAACCCAACCAAACAAACTGAGATACTGGATTTGATTAAAAGTTTTCCTAGCTCAGCATCCTGCTTGTGGTAACAACCTGTGAAGGTAAGCAATGTTATACATATAGAAAAAAACATTTGGTGTATCTTTGTTGCTTCTGGGAATTAGTTTTGGGACATCTCAAATTAGAGCCTGCATGTGAATCATTGTTTTTATGAGTAATTTTAGGTGTATTTTCCACTAATTCCTCTCCTTCCATTTTGAGTCCTGGTGCTGTCTGAATAGGGAGCTTCAAAATATTCCTATTTTGTACTTTTGCTTGTTTTAGCCAGCTGCCTCATAACAACCCTGATTTGCCTATGTATCTTGTATAATAAGAAATAGTAAATATTAATTTCCCACTCACTTTCTCTGTATTATTCATGATTTTACAGCTTTCTGTGACATTATTCTCAGTCATTAATTCTTTGACAAATACCTCTCTTGGGAGGCAAGCGTCATGCCATGAAGCAAAGGATTGCTGTCTGCCTTACCCCAGCACGTAAGGACATGGTATAGATATGCATTTACGGTGAGCAAGATAATCAGAAGTACTTTATACCTCATTAAGAGGACTTGTTACTTGCAACTTCTAACATTATGAGAATTTTTGGAGTAGTACAAGGTTTTTATTAATACTTATAAGAAATAAAAAAATCCCTTTCTGAAGATAACATCAATAATCCTGATTTTCTCAGATATTTCATTTAAGTCTCCCAGAATTTTTTGTAAATCTTAGGCAAATATTACTGGCTCTGGATAGATCTTTGAATAAATCAAATTCCTTTAGAATATTCTCTCCAAGATCTATGTGTAAATGCACCATATTTTCATTTGAAACTTGGAAAGTCAATGCCATGTGTCTTGTACATTTAGAATGTGCATCTCATTATCAGAGAAAACTACTAGGTGTGAACATGACTCCAAAGTTGATATTGAGCAGCCTTGGTACATTTAATTATATATCTGATTAAGGTTTTATGGAATAGCTGTCTTAGTTTCTCTATAAGTTGATAAAAGCTTGAACAGAGGAGTTATAAGCATGTACTATATTTGCACTGTTTGCTGGGATCAAGAGTAATCTGTCATAAGTAATCTTCTTGTCACAGGGCTTTCAGGTAACACTGTACACAGCTACTTTATATATGGTGGGCTAATCAGACACTAACCTTATGCTTCACCTTTTGGAGAAAGGAAAATATTGAGGTCCTGTTTGCATGTTTATTATTTATTGCTATAAGTAATGAGTAACAGCAGTACTTCTCCACCCACTCCTCACATGAATATGTACAGTTGAAGCTGTTCAAGTTTCTTCTGGTTAGAACTAGGACTTCATTCACCACTATAGAAGTCATGTGGCTCCTTCAATAAAAGCATGCTTTTCAGTTGCAGCTAATGCATTTACTTTTCATATGTTCAGATTATTTGGTTACTCTGTTGTATAGAGCAAATTCCAAGGGTTTTTTCCATGTTTCAGAAAAATATTGTTAGTTTACAGCTTAAAGAAAGAGTTTCTAGGATTGTAGGATAAAACAGGCAATATTTTAACTGGTGTGATTTTAGCAAAGTTTATTATACACATCTCTGAGCACACAAATTGTTGTATTTGGTTTTTTGTTTGTTTTTTTTGTTTGGGTTTTTTTTGTTTGGTTTTTTGTTCATTTTTTGTTTTTTGTTTGTTTTTTTTTCCTACTGAGTCTGGAATCATCGGTGCACATTATGGCTATTGTGAACAATCATATTTAAGCAAACACCTGTCCTGTATGTTCTGCAGAACCATATCGTAGCGTGATAATTGGCTTGTAACAGCACAGTCTCCACAGCTCACTAAGAATCATCAAAGCGCTGCTAAATATGTTGGTGTCACTATAGGATGCCTTGTTGACAGCCTTTCTATGCACTTTTTATGTAAGACTATTCATTTCACTTATTATCCCACTGAGTAACAGTCTAGGACTCAGTATTTAAAATTTGTACTAGAACTCAGTCCCACATACCAGCGTATTGCATACATGGGCATGCGTAATTCATCTTCTGTTCTCATTGTTAATACCCCTTCATGTATCTGCAGATTGTTATCTCTTCCCATTCTATCTCCATTTGCATTTAGCCAGTTAATAAATATTTAATTCTATAAATCTTCCATCATAAATCAGCTCTTCCATGCTCTAATCTGTTCTACTGGTCTTTTCCTAACTGAGTGTTTTGTCAGTCTTACAGCTAACATTATATCGCACACTGAATTCATTCTTTATAGTGTGCTCACACTAAAAACTGTCCAAAGGTCAGGCAGTTATTATTTCTGCACTCTCTGATGTGTTGTCTCTGTGGAGCAGGTGCAGGACCTGTAGCACAAGTGTGATGGGGAACAGATGAGGGACCTGGGGGGTTTTAGTCCGGAGAAGAGAAGGCTCAAGGGGGACGTTATGGCTCCCTACAACAGCTTGACAGCAGGATGGAGTCAGGAGGAGGCTGGTCTCTGCTCCCAAGGAACAGGGGACAGGACAAGAAGAAATGGCTTCAAGCTGCACCAGGGGAGGTTTAGATGGAGATGAGGAACAATTCCTTCCCCAAAGGGTGCCCAGGCATTAGAACAGGCTGTCCAGGGCAGTGCTGGAGTCACCATCCCTGGAAATGTTCACACACTGTGTAGACAAGGCCCACAGTGCCATGGTTAGTGATGGCCTTGGCAGTGCTGGAGGAACAGTTGGAACTGGATGATTTTTCAACCTTGTTGATTCTGTGATTCTATGGCACTATGATTTTAGCCTGCAACTGGACTAAGCCTGTGTTGTATTTTAGTATTGCTGAAACACGAGGGTATCTGTTGCCCACACTTCTCTTACATTGTATCTACTAGATTTCTTCCACTGAGTGAGTAGCCAGCTGCATGCTGGTTTCTGTCTCCTTAGGTGTTTCTTCTGTGCATTTTTCAAAATTGAAACTCATGCTGTTATTTTCTGGCCACTAATGCTTCTGACTGTCGCTAATATTTTTGAACTCTGACTAATGTTCACAACTCTTCCTGGTTTAGTATAGTCTGCAAATTGCATCATAAATATATTAGAAGAAAGGCAGCGCTCATTAAAGGCTTCTAGAAGACATCTTCCTGAAAACTAATTGTGTTCTCACCAGTCATCTCATCTGCTGTCTACAGAAAATATAATACATTTGGGTTTCTTTAATTTTCTTTTTTCTGTTTTGTTTGGTTTTTTGGTGGGATTTTTTGTGTTTTTTTTTTTTGTTTGTTTGTTTGTTTTGTTTTGGGGTTTTTTTGCCCTTTTTTTTCAGTATTCTCTGATTCTTAAAGTACAAAGTTGACTAAATATGTGGTGTATATAAGAAAGCCTGGCAAGTGATTTGTCTCATTCCAAATTAAGGCTATAAATCAGCTTATTTAAAGGGGTCTGCTTATTTAAAACAGAATGTGAGATTTCTTCAACAGGAAGAGAAGATGAAACCTTCTAAGTTCTTCACACTCAGAAAATTATAATATGTTGCTGTTAGACATGTTTTGGAGAATTGCAGTGATCCTCAGTGCTATTCCTGTACTGTTCTAGTAATTTCACAATATTTCCCTGGCTGTCTTCCCAGGTGTCATAGGAAAATAAAATAGAAAATGAGAGATTGTGAGACTTCTCAGCTTGGTGCTATGTGTGAGGGCACAGCACATGGTGGGTGAAAGTCTGCTGGTTTGATCAGAAATTGTATTCACAAATCTAGCAGGATGGCTGTGTCTGCTGTGGCGACTGCAAAGATAGCATTTGGATGTATTAGGTACCCCTGCTGACAAGACCCTTTAGCTGTGACAAATAGAGGCTGGTTGCTGGGTTTTTGGATGGGGTACCAAATGCTGCTATCTGGAGAGGATTATAGTAATAATGCTAAGGAATAGTAGCAGGGATCAAAGGAACAGTGGTCAGTCTTGCCACCCGACTTGAATTTTTTTCTGACTGTTCCAAGTGTTTTAGTTCCCTGAGGCCAGTTGCACACACTTTTGTTAAGAAAGCAAGGTATGTCAAAGATCATCTGTCACTAAGACTCTACAATGCTAAATCTCTCTCTTACATGCCAATTTGCCACATGGCTCAAATGGGAACTGGAAAAGGTGAGAGAGAAGCAACAGACCTGCGGAGTGGCTGCATTATGGACAAATGGTAACACAGTGAGGAAGCTGGCATAACCAAACGAATTACCACAGCCCCCTGCAAGGAACCCAAAATGATGAAAGGGATCCAGACTCAGGGACAGAGGCAGCTGTGAACAAATGCTTCCAATTTTCAGTGTGTCATTAAAAACACAAACTGAGTCCAACAATAAAAGGATCAGTCTTAGAGAAAATTTCTTTATAATAATAAAAGGCAGCCTACATCCTCTGGGTTCCTGCTTTCAGCCATACTTCACTGCCAGCCTAAGTGAGAGGTACACAAAACCCAGTGTCTTTTAAGATGCAGTACATGTCACATAAAACTCCAAATGTATTATCCATCAGTATAAGAAATCATAAATTTAGAAACTGATATTCTGATGTGGAATTTTGTACCTTAAACTGAAATAAGATTAGTTAGAAAGGAAAACTGAAAAAAAGAGACACACCTTTTCATGAGCTTTCAGGATTCTTTTTCCTAGGATATGATTTTGCTCTTTAATAGTTTCTGTGCTAATTTGTATTTCTTAGGGTCTCCTTTTCTACCTTTGCAAGGTTGTTTCTAACAAAGAGCAAGCACAGAGCCAAGGGAACAGCTTGGGTAGTTATTGCTACTGAGGCACTTTAATTCCTGGACTTTTCCTCTTTCCTGGGGCAGCCGTTTAAGAGACAGGTCTCCCACCAGGCACACAAATGTTCTTCCAAAGAAATGGATGCTAATTGCTATCATTTTGCTTCTGAACCTCAGGTCCTGGGAACCAATGGTGGTCTCTTAAACAGATAACTTGAAAAACCACAGAACTGTAGCAGATTGCTTTGATATGTACAAGAACTAGGAACAAGCTTAATAAAAGTAGAAGTATTTATGAAGTCTAATTTCTTTAGTTTTATTTTAAATATTGTTTAAGCTTATTCTACAAAGGTAAGGAAGCAGATGTATAAAAATATTCCTACAGTTTGAAATCAGTCCATTGTTTAAGACAGTGGATCTGGTTTTCACAAATGTGCTTCTGGGTCTTAATGAAATGTTTGCTGTAAGCAGAAGGACATGATGTTCTCATTGGTCTTAGTTTTCTAAGTATGGCCTCAGCTTGTTAATTTTTTGGAGTTCCTTCACTACCACAGATTTCTGTCACAGCTTATTGTCAAAATAGGATGATGCCTTTGTTAGACCACTGCTTTGGGAAAGCATGGCTATAACCTAAACAGTTTTAGCAGCAAGAGGTCTTACTGTATTTGGAATCTGAGAAGTGGTGTGAATTTTTATATGTTTGTTGTTAGTTGTTTTTAAACAGCCTGAGAGTATTAAGGATGAGGCTACAATGACCACTTTGAAAGAAATAACACATATATAACATGAAATTCTCTGTTCATACTTTGGAATAAAAAGAGTGAAAAGGTTTAGTAAAATTTATAATTTAAGATAAGAAGATTAGCTCACACTCCTTCTGGAATTTATAATATTTTTGATGTTACAATAGGCTGGATGTAATGGTATATTTTAATATAGTTTCAAAATGTTAAATTTAACCCCACAAATTTCTTAGTACTCTAAACCTCTGGAGCATTATCTCAGAGTAGGGATCTGGGCATTATTTAGAACTAAACAAATCAGCTTGTACTGTAAAGCAAAACACTGGCTTTTAAGTTGGATGTCCATTGAAATATAATGCAACTATTCAGAGAGAAGAGATGGCCCAATATGATGTATTTATTGATTTATGTGAACCAGATCTGCTTCCCTCCCATCTGCTTGGATGAGTGCTATCTCTTGATATATGCAGGAAAGAAAAAAAGAAAGACTGCATTTCATGAAATTATTTGCTAAGATGCCACTTCTAGAGAGTCAGCAGAAATATCAAACCAGCAAATCACCTTCTTTCCAGGTTGTTTTCTAACATCTAACACTTTCAGTGTCACCTTACTTTGTTCACACAGTCCACACAAAAAATAAAGGTGTAAAAACAAAACAGCTCTCATCTTTTTCCCAGTAGTAGTTTTGGGATTTTATTTTTTCCCTTTTTTTTTTATTTCTCCATTTCAAAAGTTTGCATAGCACAGTCCTGATAGTCTCACAAGTTCTGCAGAGATTTACATAAGATGTTAAAATGTATAACTGGGGAAAAAAGTTATCATTTTTTTCCTTCTCTCTCCCCCCATTTTCTTTTGTTCTGTTAACAGTTTCCCTAAATCTTACCCTTTTAAGGAATCTAATTACTGCTCTTCCCTGGCATGCATTAGCATTATGCTGTTGTCAGTCTGTCAGGTGCACTTAGTCAGGATTTAATAGGCTTGCAATGAGCTACTATTAAACTCTGGAATTAACATTTAAAGAGTGTTTATATGACTTCCTTTTCCTCCCCCACAGCAGTTTGCTTAAAGACACAAGCAGTGTTCTGGTTTGTTTTAATTTGTACATAAAGAAAATCCTGAAGAAAACCATGAAGTCAACTTTAATTTAAAAATTGAGTTATATATTTCTTGGGCTTTTGTTAAACATTACAGTGCTATTTTTCCGAAGAAAAATAATATCAATTTAAAACCATGTAGTCAAATGCAACCTTTGTTGTAGCCATACTAACAAATGTTACCAATTAAAAAGAGGTGGAGTTGTTGCTCGCTCTGAAGCTGTTTAGTTTTCTAAGTCCTGAGTGGAGTGAGAATATCCCTGGTTTGTTATTCTTGTCCAGAGGTAGAGGAGATTTGCATGTGTGTGAACTACTCCTTTCTTTGTAGCCCCCATAATCTTCACTTTGCAGTCTGCAAATCTCATCACTTTCTGTGGGCACTTAGAAACTGGGAAAGAAAAAGGCAGACACATGGAATTCTCCAAAAGTTAAGACATGTTTGTATGCGACTGGGACCACTTTGTACAGATGAGGTTGTGTTTCCTTCTCAATCTGGGAGGGATCTTTTGTTCTGGATCAGTCCAGGCAGGGACCTCTTGTTAGGCCAGTTCTGTTTCTGTTCCTGTTTTCAGTTAGGCCAGTTCTGTTTCCTTAGCTGAATAACAGCTCTTTCAGAAGACCTCAAGAAAGCCCTGCACACTCCTGCCTATCTTGCAGAGGCTCCTGTGGACTGAAAGAATTTTTGAAATTAAATGATAGATTCATATTTGGTGCTGTGAGCGCTGACTAGAGTTCTGGTGGGAAGCCTCTTAGTAATTGATACAGAGGGCTGAGTTTTGAGGATTCAAAATTCTTAATTGGTGCAAATTAAAATAAGGTTAGACCTGTGTCAGTGCCCTGCTAGCTATATAATTTTACTACAGCTGAGGATATCCCCTAGAGTGTGGGGGTTTCTTCTCAGCTTAGGCATTGGCTGTAAAAGAAAAATCAGTTGCCTTTCTTCTATATGATGACTTTGCAATTTAGTTCCAAAGTATTTCTCAGATATTTTCTCCCTTCTTTTCAAACAAAATGCACAACTTTGAACTGCCACATCGATGAGTTTATTGCTACATTTTATGCTTTAATTTATTTGTTAATGATTATCATCTGTATCATCTTTCTGTAAGACAGTTCTACTTCCCTAATTTTATTTGTGGATTGTGGGGACAGCAGCTTGAGAATTTTCAGAGAAGTTTTGTATCACAAAAGCCATACAGATTTATAGGTCTCAGGTGACATAGGTTCAAACAGTTTTCCTTATTTCCATGTGCAGAAATTATATCTGCTTCATCCTAAATTCCTTTCTGATTAAGAAATCATTCTTCTCTTTATTTTATTACTTGTGAAGCTGTAGGTTGGTAGTTGAAAGGAATGAGAAGGTTTTAAATTAAATACCTGGTATTGTCTGTCATTCAATATAAAATTAAATTTTCTTATAGGTAGGCCTGCAGGAACTTTATGGAAAGAAACCTTGAACTTTCCCCATAACTTACATATCATCACTAATACAGCCACATTACTGCTAATTTCTGCCTAAACCAGTCAGCCACAAGTGACAAGACCTCACTTTCAGTCCCTCTCCTTCTCCTTTTCTCTGCAACTTCATAACTTGTCCTGTTTCTCTCTCAGCACAGCTGTTATCAAAAGAGTTTATAATATTTTCTGGTGATGAATTTTATTAAACCAACAGGAAACTACTAGTTTTGAAAATCATTTTAAAGGTGCTGTAGAACCAGTATTTGGACAGCTATAGTGAAGCCTAAATTGAAAGAGAGGGTTTTAAAATAATGTTACTGGGGCAGGATTTTTCTTGAACTATAGGACGGGGGCAAAACACAAATGTTTGTAGGTGTCAGAGTCCTTTGTGATTGACCAAAAGTGTTAATAATGATAGCTGATTCATAAAAGCTTTTGCTGTCCAGCTGGTGGTTGGTCTCCATTAGCTAGTTTATGCCTAGGCTATGTAAATAATGCTATTTAGATCAGTATTTGACATTATACAAAGCTTTCCATTCAGATTTTTAATGGCTTAATCTCTCAAATGAGTTCAATTTCCACTATAGAATCATAGAATAGTTAGGGTTGGAAAGGACCTTAAGATCAACCAGTTCCAACCTCCCTGTGGAGTCTGAAAGAAAAAGAAAGAATTATTTTGCGAAATTAAAAGCTGATGCTTGGAGGAAGAAATGCTCAGAATCAAATAATCTGCATGAGAGAGGTTAGAGTAGTTTAGTCAGTATCTTTCCACCCTGAAGACAGCTATCTGATAACAGGAACATTTTAATTTCTGATCTCCTGTGTTTGAGGGGAAAAAACCCTAAATGACATTTCTTTGTATATAAGGCTTTTTCAGCCATTGGTGTTGCTAGTGTGTAGTTTACTTTCCTATCGTTGGCACAGTCTTCTCCAAGGTATTGCAGCTATGTAGTAGCATAAGCATCAACAGTAAAACAGAGACTGTAGAGTGCTGTGTGTATGAGTGTCCCTGGTTCAGCAGTAACAGCCATTTTTTGTCCTTCATAGTAGCTGGTGCAGTGCTGTGTTTTCAACTTTAGTCTGGGAACAGTGCTGATAGTGCTGATGTTTTTAGTTCTTGTTAAATAATGTTTACTCTGACCAAGGACTTTGTCAGTCTCATGCTCTGTCAGGGGGGCAGGGAAGCCAGGAGGAAGCAGAAACAGGACACCTGACACAAATTAGCCAAAGGATTTGTTAAAGCATTTCAGTCTTCTCACTAGGCTGGTAACTCTTGAGGACATGAGTGTACCATGTCAATAAGGGTTGAGCAGAAACACTCGGTGTCTCACCACACGATCTGTAAGTGCATAATAGGCACTTATATGTGCCTCTTCCTCTGAAGACAGGACAATTTTGACCTCTAAGCATCTTTTAGGCAAATTTGGTCTTCTGTTTCATGACTGGTCTATTATAGTGCTGGCCTGTGAGGTCTTGGACTACAAGTGTCTTTTATGCGATGATTCAAAATGTGATGCTTAGGAAAAACTTGTCTAAAGTTGGAGGCAGATGCTTACTTTAAAAGGTTAAAGCAACCCACCACATGGCTTTATGCCTGCAAATATGTTTTTAATAACAGAGGGTAAATAGGTTTGAAGATGTTCAGTTACCAGAAAGTAATACCATTGGCATCTGGAGAGGAAGGTGCCAACTTGACTAATGTTTCCTGGGGGAAATGCCACACATCTGTAATCTTACACATTCCTTTCACTTGTCTTTGGTATCTGAGGAGAAAGCATCAAACTCTTACTAAAATAAAAGTTACTTTGCCTAAGTGAATGGCTTTAAAAGCTTTCAACAGAAGGATGTTTCATTCATTATACACCTTGGGTGGTGTTTGTCACTATGAATGTTAGTCAAAGTGCCTACTGAATCTGGCAACTCTCTGGTTAAATTTCAGAGTTCGAAGAGCTGTGTTGTGAATGTAGGAGATGACAGGCAGGATTCCAGCAGATGCACTATTTCAGTGTGCTAGAAAATCAATTATTCTTATAAAAGGGACTTTCTAATATAAATTGGAAAATGGAATATATTTCATATAGTTGAAAGAAAAAAAAAATCTATCTGTGATGCCTGAGATGTTGCCATTCTTCTTCAGCCTGCTTTCCATTTGAACACAAAGATGGCTTTGCATCTATGTTACCCGGGGATACAGCAACAATATCCTGTTCTTTGGCTACTGTGGCAGTAGTGAAGTTTCTCCACTGGAATTAGTAATTTAATGCAATTTAAGTACAGTCTAACAATATGCATGATACTCCACTTGGAATAATATTATTGTCCAGGTGATGGGTTTTTTATTACCTGGATAACCTGCAGTAGTTTTTGTTCTATGCACAGCTTATTTCCCTGCTCCTGAAATGCTTCAGTAGCATCACAGCAGTTTGACAAGGAAGGTCAGAAAAATGGAGGTGATTTGTAACATTGGACACTGCTAGATTCTGCTTCTAAATCCTGAGAATATGGGGGTTTGGCACTTTTCTTATGATCCATGTGCCAGCAACAGCAGTCTCAGCTTTAGATCTGTTCCTGAAGTTGTGATTGGGAAGAGCACAGAAGTCAAAGCCTGCCTCTAGCTGTTTTTTATTCCTTGCTAGGATCATGCTATAGTAAAATGTTCTTCAAAGGCTATAGGGAAGGGTAATGGTACAGAAGAGCTGAGCTTCTACCTTGTTCAGGAATTAAGAGCAACTTGGCTGATGCTCCGAAAGCCTTGAACTGCATTTCACAGAACAGCCCTGCAAGCAGTAACCCACCCACACCCCCTGATACTTTCACATGAACCCAGGGAGCAGTTGGCTCCTGCTGTGGCTGTGGAATGGTTGTGCTTTGAAACAATTTGTTGGTATTCATAAGACACCCCCTTGCCTTTGTGTTCATGTAAACTGTCTGCTTTGCTTCAGAGATTAAGAGTGAAATGCTATAATGTTGTCCTCTCTTACATGGGGCCTACAAGGATGCTGGAGATGGACTCTTCATCAGGGACTGTAGGGACAGGATAAGGGATGTTGGGTTTGAACTGAAACAGGGGAAGTTCAGTTTAGATGTAAGGAAGAAGTTCTTCCCTGTAAGGGTGCTCAGGCACTGGCACAGGGTGCCCAGAGAAGCTGTGGCTACCCAATCCCTGGCAGTGTTCAAGGCCAGGTTGAACAGAGCCTTGGTCAACATTGATCTAGTGTGAGGTTTCCCTGCCCGTGGCAGGGGATTGGAACGAGATGATCTTAAGGTCCTTTCTAGCCTATTCTATGATTCTGTATTAAGTGGAGAAGGATTTACAAATAGTGGTAGAAAGTCACTGAGCCCCAACAAATGCTACAGGCAAAAAATCTAGGCTGATCTAATGTGCATGAGATGTACATAGGCTGTGAGTGGGGTGAATGCCATAGGCCATGGCTGGGTTTCACCCAGAGGTGAACCAAAGGTCATGAGCCATTTTCTGCTCATTAAACTCTGGTAGTTGCATCTGGGTTCAAAGGAGTTGTTTACACTTGTTCTAGGGCAGGTCAGGATCAGTGTCTACACCTGCGAAACACAGATGACACAGGTTACCTCATTAGTACTTCTGTATTATGACCAACAGTGTTGTGTAACTTTAGTGCTTCCACTTGGGTTCAATCTTAAATGGAGGAGACAAGTTAAGTACAGGGAAGGAGTTTTTTACTATGAGGGTGCTGAGGAACTGGCACAGGGTGTGCAGAGGAGCTGGGGCTGCCCCATCCGTGGCAGTGTTCAAGGCCAGGTTGGGCACAGCGGCTTGGAGCAAGCTGCTGTAGTGGAAGGTGTTCCTGCCATGGCAAGGGTTGGAACTGATGAGCTTTAAGGTCCTTTCCAATACAAACCACTCTGGGATTCTGTAATACTTGACTATGTCAGTGCAAATGTTGACAAAAAGCAGCTCTTGTTAGCAAAGAACAGAAAAGATATTAACGTAAGCTATAGAAGCAGAAATGAAGACTTGGAGTTCTAAAACAATAACACCAAACCAGAACTTTTAAAATTGAATTTACAGATAGATAAAAAAAGTTCTGCAAACTCTGAAACTAACTTGTTAATGTCACATCTTAAGAGATCAATTTAAGGAAGTGTGTCAGCTCATTGTATGCATCCCCTGCTGTCCTAGCTTTACGTCGTGTAACATCTGCTGGCTTTATACTGTCATGTATCTATTAGGTTGGTTTAATCAGGGGGAAAAGTCATGTCCTGTGAATGGATGTTATTTCTACTTCATATAACTTGCTGGAAGTTATAATATTCTGTAGGTCATGACTTTTAAGAACGAACCCTGTGCTTTCAGGATAGCAAACAAATGTCTTTCTGTGATATTAAATATATCCCTGTGACATTCAGCAGCACAGGATGCTGCTTTACCGTTCCAAAGTTGGTTGGAGCTTCTCCCAGATTGGACTGTTAAAACAGCTTCCATAAAAAGGTGCCATTTTTAGGCTTTGTAACACTGTTTGGTTTTCCTGTAGCTGGAGCTGTAACGTCCTCTGATAAGAAATACACTGCTCAGGTTATGGTTATCTTAGGTGGTACATGAGCAGCACTGCTATTACTTTCCTTAGTTTTCCTTGGAGTGATGATATATAGACAGTACAGAAAAACCTGTCAAATACCTGATAAGGAAAAAGGTTAGTGCCTTTTTGTACCTGAATTTGAGTTACAAAGTGGGATCTGAGGAGGTTTTAAGGATGGGATAGGCTGTCCAAATACTACTGTGAAGGTGATAAATTGCTCCTGAGACACTGTTTATAAAGGTAGCACCACTTTAGTAATGTTTGCTGTTGTTCTTTTCTGCCCCCCGAGGCTGGAACTGTGTGGTAGATGATGAGCAGACATGGGAAGATGAGGACTACAGCTCCATGGAGCACAAAATCTAGGATGAACATGGCACATCAGAGGCAGTCTCTGAAAAGCCTGTGTCTGTGTCATGAACCACTGTTCACCCTCCCTCTGTAGCCAGAAGAGATAAAGGCCCCTTCATATCCTATCCTAAAACCTGGACTTAGACAGTTGTCTGTAGCTTATCTGTTTCCTTTTAGAGCTCTCAAGTCCATGGCAGGCTGGTTGCTTTGAAGTTAAGGAGATAATTCCTCTGACCAGGTGCTGGTTGGTCTTTGCAATAGGATGGGAGTGTCAAGATCCTAGACCCCACTGACTATAACATGAGTCCAGAGCACATAGCTCAGGTGAATACTTCATACCTCACCCTGAGTGAATTAAATCCCACTCCAGGGTAATAGCCGAAGAGGATGGGTACAACTCAGTACACACTGCTGGTGCTCAGCCCTCCTGGAAAACATACCTGTGCTTATCTGAAAAATAATTCAGAAATGGAGTCAGTAGAAAAATAGCTGTTCTAAGGAGCTGTATCCCTCCCAGGCTTCCAACAGGTCTAACTGCAAAACAAGCAGTAGTAGCTCAGTCATTTCAGCTACTCCCTCTTCCCCTGTGTCTTCTCCTTTCACTACAATCACAAGGTGTCTCTCTTCCCATAGTTCTCAAGGGAAATCTCTGAGGGTTTCCAGAACCAAAGCTACAAGCAAGATTCACTCCAGATGTGAGCACCAAACAGCATGAGACACCAGAGAACAGCAGTGTTCAGTCAATGACACATGTACTGAAGCAACTAGCATTTCCATTGCCCTCTTCCAATGCAGAAGAAATGAACAGCCCCCCAAAGCCTTCTATAGCTTCCACCATCACCTTTGACCAGGAAGAGAAAGAAGAAGAAGTGGAAGAGACTGAGCCTAAGAAGGAAGTGAAGTCTATCCTCAAGACAGACAAGAATATGGCAGATGATGGCTACAAAGCTATGGTTTAAGACCAGTGTGGATCCAGAAGCTAGAGAAACAGTTAAAGTGATTGAGGACAATGCAGTAGATAGTGATGATGAGAGTGAGCAAGATATGCAGGAGAAGGAGAAGGAGGAGGAAGAAGATTATGACAAGAATGATGACCACAGAGGGCTGGGAGTGTCCTTAGCCTGAGAGCTCCCTCCCCAGCTGCAGAAGTGATGGTCAACAAGTCTCACACAAATGCAGTGACAGATGACAGTGATCTAGGATGGAAATAGGCCTGCACCCACCCTCCTCTCTCCTTCCCCCTGAAAAAAGGGGGGAAGTCTAAGCTGCTTTGCTGACATGGAGCCCCTCTTTCTGCTCAGGGGAAAAGCTGGAATGCAGGAGGATGAGGTTGCCTGTCCTGCTTGCCTAAATGCAGTGCTCAAATCCAGAAGAGATTACAGCTACTTCCGATGCTTTTGTGAGACCTTGAAGTATCACTTAGGATCTGGGGGATGGATGGATGTGTTTCATGGAAGCAATTGAGTTACACAACACAGTGCTCATCTCCTCTTGGCAGGTAAATAAGCCGCCACTGACTCCTTGGCTGTTCCCTTTAGGGTGTTAGAGTTTGATGCCAACTGCAGGGTGTAAGGCAGGACAAGTCACCCTGACCCTGCTTCAGACTGTATCCAGAAGCTCATTTCAGGGCTTGGCTCTGCTTTCCACCATAGAATCATAGAATTGTTAGGGTTGGAAAGGACCTTGAGATCATCTAGTTCCAACCCTCCTGCCATATGCAGGAACACCTCACACTAAACCATGCCACCCCAGGCTTCATCCAGCCTGGCCTTGAACATTGCCCGAGATGGAGCATTCACAACTTCCTTGGGCAATCCATTCCAGTGCCTCACCACCCTCACACTAAAGAATTTCTTCCTTATATCCAATCTAAACCTCCCCTGTTTAACCATGCCAGACTCTGCTCCAGCACCAGCAGCTGGTGTGTGCCACCATTGCCCTTGTCCTGCCAGCAGCCAGGAATTTACATGCTGGGGAGCTGCTGTTTCCTCTGTCACTGATAAACAAAGGCTGATCACATGCTCCTTAGTGAAGGACTTTGTCATCAAATTTTCTATGTCATAAAACCAGTAATTGTGCAGTACTTCAGCTGTCAGGGAGAAGAAAAACTCCTGCCAGGACCTGTCCACAAAATCCCAGGGCTATTTTGTGCTCCCCGGGCTTTTGGCATAATGGGTATCATTCCAGAGGTGCTGAATGTGGGGATCAGCACCTTGTTTCCCTTTTTGACCTTGTCCAATAGGGCTCAAGGTGTTGCTTTTGTTGCTGCTGCTGAAGGTGGAGATCAGCATTTCCTCCAAGTGCCAGATGTCACCATCATTTCTTTGCTCCTCTCTTGGCTCAGATCCCAACCCCTTTGCATACCGCCTTTCTCCATTCAGGAGGAGCACAGCAGGCATTTTTTCTGGTAAAACACCATCTTTCAAGGTCACTTAGAGCCAAGATGTAACCTGAGGTCGTTCACTAAGAGCATATCAGCTCTGCTTATGAGTCCCAGGCTTCAGCTAGAAAGCCTACTGACCTCTGGATTGACTCCATGAGGTTATAGCCCCAGAGTATGTTGGACCCTGCCTCCTTCAATCCTCCCTCATGTTCAGCAATATTGTCTTCAATTATGGTCCTGCCATAGACCCTCAATTCAGCAAAATGAGCATTTCAGTTGCCAGGTAGGATGGGGAAAAAACTGATAGTCTGGACTAGATTTACACCTCCCATCACCCAGTCTCTTCCCCAGCTGGCAACCAAATACTGAAGTGACTTCCACTTATTAGAATATGGCTGTATGCTCTGGGCCCCTCACTACAAAAGAGACGTTGATATAAACAATGGATATAAGGAGGAAGTTCTTCACTGTGAGGGTGGTGAGACACTGGAATGGGTTGCCCAAGGAAGTTGTGAATGCTCTATCCCTGGTGGTGTTCAAGGCCAGAGCCTTGGGTGGCATGGTTTAGTATGAGAAGGGTTGGAACTTGATGATTTTAAGGTCCTTTCCAACCCTAACAATTCTATGATTGAGGTGCTGGAGTGTGGCCAGAAAGGGCAACGGAGCTGGTGAAGGGCCTGGACATCTCCCTGTCCCAGGGTTGCCTACTGCTCAGGTTTGCTCTCCTTTCTCTGGGAAGTGCTGCCCTTGCTGTGTGGACTTGAGGAGCTGAAGGTGGAGCCTGAGATGTGGAAAGCTTTCTTTCTTACTGTAATAAATCTGTTTGCTCAGAAATTAAAAGTGCAGTTTGTCTGAAAACAGAGGATGGGGAGTGTATCCTGTGTTTGCTGTGTAAGCGTGGTTGCTCAGGGTTATCGTATTGCTGTGGCTGCCCCATCCCTGGCAAGGTTCAAGGCCAGGTTAGACATGGCTTGTGTGGCATGGTCTGGTGTGAAGCATCACTAGACCCTGTGGCAGAAGGTTGGAACTGGATGATCTTAAGGTCCTTTCCAAGCCAAACCATGCTATAATTCTATGCTCAGCACAATTCTAAGGAATTAGTTCCTTCATTAGTATAACTCTGGCTTAAGAGGGTAGAAGAATATGCTCACAGTTGTCAACAAACAACCATCTGCTGGGGAAGAATAGTAGTTTGAGCGTGGCAGTGGTAGATCTGAGTTTGAGATTGAAGGTGGAAGCTGAAGGGAGACTGAAAGGCGTTGCAGAGATGCCGCGGCTGCTAACTGATGCTTGTGACTTTTCCGAGCTTTGAGCACCCTCTTCTGGAGTAACCCACAGGTAAGACGTGAGCATCTCATTCTTGGCCTCCACAGAGAAAAGCAGCAACGGGTTCTAGCTGCTAAGGGCAAACTGTAAAGCTGAACTGAAATGAGCAGGTGCAAGAAGGGGTTTGGAAAGTCAAGTAAAACACACGTTTTACCATCAGGAAGTAACAGAAACAAACCAAACCAACTCCCAGGTGTCTGAAGATGAGTTTCTGCTAGCTCAAGTTCTGGCCCCATTTAGAACCTCATCAAGTTTTTGCTTATGTAGTGGACATCAAGTGCATCCTTTTGTCTTTTTTGCCTCTAAGAGAAAAATGGCTTTGGCACATGGCTGATAAATGTGCAGAGGACACTTCAGGGTTTAGTTTTGAAGGGGTGGAAGATGCTTGGAGACCTATTCTCTCCTCTCTACAGGAGAGCAGAACCATCTAGCATTTATCTGAACCAATAGTGAGCCCTGATCTCTGCAACCACATAATCCAGATAAAATTATTCTTGATCTCAAAGGACAACACCCAAACGATAGTCAACTGTAGACTTGGTTTGACCTGATTTGCCTTGGATATGCAGTGTCTTTAGCTCCACAGGGATTCTTCTTCCTTCCAAAACAAGTCAATTCAATTTTATTCTGGTTTATACAATTAATTTTTTCATTACCTTGTTACTAAGCCCTTATAAAAGTAAAACTGACCTCAGCAGAACTGTGAATGGAAACTTACAGAAATAAGATCAACTCCATCATGTGGATGTTGAGCAAACTATGGCCTTTACTTTCTATAAATACATATTTTATCCAATCAATAAAAAGAAAGCAGTCACCAAATAGATTCAAAGGAATAGATTTGGAACTATAGTAAAAACTGAGGCTGCAGAAATGACCTGTGAGAGCAGTGACCCAGTAGTAATACACAGACAGAAATTGTATTTCAGGGAATATTATAATGGTGTTTACAGCAGCAAAGGCAGTGGCTGAAGCAGAGTGAAAACAAGCACAAAATCCACATTCCTCAATAGTAATTGTCTCCTATCTTCAAACATGTTAGAAGTTTTCCTTCCAAAGCCTTCTCCCAGTGCCTTTTTCCCTTGTTTGTTGCTCAACAAAGTCAAATTTTACATTATAAAATCAGAAAGTTACATAAACTCACTGACAAGGTCAAGGTTTCACAAGATTTCCTTCACCACCATTTGACCACAAATAGACAGTGTCCTAAGAGTTTTTTGTGTATGTGATTAAAAAAGACAACCTTGGTTCAACTCAAACTTGGAGGACTCTCTTCTAAGGCAGTCACTGATGCAGACAGTCAGGTTATTCCTAAAATGAAAGCAGTTGCTACCAGGTTTAGCTTTGGGTTATTACTCTCATCTCTATTGGCTAGACATGTTGCAGCATCCATGTGTATGGCTCTGTATTTGAGCCAGGATTCAAGAACAGAATGAAAACCAATTATCAAAAAGAATACCTATGCTCAGAAATCTTATTAAGGGCAATATTCAATAACAGGTGATTCACCACATAGTTTCAAAGTTTTCAAGACACATGCTGGCCACAATATCTTGATATAAAAGTTCTACTTCTAAGAACAATGGCAATACTCATCATAAGAAAGTGCTGCATAAAAAAGTAGGTGGAAAGATTGGAATCCAGTTTTAAAGCATTCAGGCTAAACATGTTAGATCTAAATGTGTTGTACCTTGTCCCCAATAGCTGCTCAAGATCTCTGATTGCATTCCTTATTGTTTCCTCATCAAACAGCTTAGATAACTGTTCTCAGGCTTGGAAACTTGTTATTATAACATGGGTTAGCCTTGGAGAGCTCCTATAACACATCAAACAAAAGATGTGTTGGAGAGAAAGTGATTGTACTCTCACAGAGGTCTCAGCACTACTGGGTTTCCCTGGCTCCTGAACACTGTGAAGCACCCATCTTAGGCTAAACCTTAGGTGGTCTCTTTTGCACCCAGCAGTGCCAGCTCCATTACCAGATCCTTGAGTTATGGCAATGTACCACCTTTCTGAAGGGTCCTGTTTTGTCACACGTGTGTAGAACACTAATGGAGGTGGATGAATGCTATCAGGCATCATGTTAAAATAGTCTGTATTTCTAGAAACAGAAAAGTCAGGAGATCACATTATGTGTCATCATCTGTTTCTTCACAGGCTCTTGGAAGAGCCCCAAAAGAATGAGAAAGAGGCTTTTGTCATTACTTTGGGCACCTTCAAGTTGAGTTTTCATTCATGAGCAAGACCTTATACATTGAAAATACCCTTGTGCTATTGGCATAAGAGCACAAGCAGGTCTGTGACAGCTCGTGTGTAGGACATTGTGCATAAAGCAGCACACAACATCTGATTTACCTTTGATGAGGCACAGGGAAGCTGCTGTAATGAATGATAGATATTGCAGTTCTGTTTTTCACCTTGGCTTTGTGTAAGTTGAGATAAACGCTTGCATAATAAGTCTTAAATGAATAGCTGAAACATTTAAGAGAGCATATTACACTTGGTGTATCTATGCTTGGAGTTTTACATCTTTCTGCATGCATTATGTATTCCATTGTAGGTAAGTCTGTTGACTGTTCAGGTATAGAAGGAACAACTTTATTAGGGGGATATAAGACTATACATCCCTCTTAGTTATGTCATGAATTTCTTGTTCATGTCATGAAGAAAAAGAAACCAACAACCCAACTATCAGGCTGTGAATATCCTTTGTGTTTACTTTGCATACTTGCACTCACAAGAGGACTTTTGTCTTTGATGACATCTACGAATGCTTCAGAATATGTGAACAGCATAGGGTGATTATTATTTTCATATTATATATGAAAGTTTCATAACTCACAAGCCTTAAGAGTCTGTGGGTTATTAATGTCAGTTGTGAAGAAAACAATTGCTTTTTACTCATGAAATATTCAACTTACTTTATGAGCAATATTTTTTACGGATCACCTTTCCAGTAATAGGAGGCAGCTGATCCATAGAACTCCCAGGAAACTTTATCCCATGTCTAAGGCAATTTTTTTTTGTCACCTGCCTCATATTTCAGTTTCTGCAGATACAGAATGCAAAGGGAGTCAGGTCTCTGTACATTTAACACCCTAATGATATTGGATTTTACTGAGATCTCAGCTTTCATTTAAAGCAAGGTAAACAACTAGTCCCAATTCCTTTCAGTTAGCCTACAGGAACACAAGTCAATGCTGAAGAACAGCTTGAACTATTCTGAGGAGTTGTTAAAGCATTTCAGTCTTCTCACTAGGATGGTAACTCTTGAGGACATGAGTGTACCACGTCAATAAGGGCTGAGCAGAAACACTTGCTGTCTCACCACACGATCCCTAGCACTGGAAGCTGCAGAGCAGCATTGCTGCATCAAGCAGGCTCCGGCAATGCTGCTGAAGAAAAAGCAAGGAACCAATCTGAGTACCACATCAACACAGCAACACTGCCTCTGGGGCTTGAGCTGGTGCCTCTGCATGCACAAGCTTCTCTTCAAAGTGGTTACTTGGAGCTACTTTGGGGGTCTCAAATGCTGCATTGTATTTGGCAGGGATACCTGGAAGTGAGGTTTTGTGTGACAACAGAGGGGAGCTAGTGTCTAGCTGCATGTCAAAAGTCATCCTCCCCTCAGAGAGAATAGAATGAGAACCACAGAATGGTTTGTATTGGAACGGACCTTAAAGCTCATCCAGTTCCAACCCCTGCCACGGCAGGGACACCTCCCACTAGAGCATCTTGCTCCAAGTCCCTGTGTCCAACCTGGCATTGAACACTGCCAGGGATAAGGCAGCTTCCTTGAGCAAGTAACAGATTTATTTTTCTGTCAGAGAAATAACCTGGAGAAATCAGCGAGTTGGTCATTAGCAGAGCCTCAGCCAGACAAGCACCTGAGTTGATCCTGGAAACACGTGCGAGAAGGAAGAGGACACAGGAATCCTCCTTATGGTGACAACGCTTCTGTTAGACCATTAATTATAAGTTAATTCATGATAAAGTTAATTCTGGATTTCACCTGCCTGACCCGCTCGTCGCGGGGCGCCTGAGGGAAACTCGGTTTCTCCTGACGCCGCCGTGCTGCGGGGCGGGCTCTGGGCGGAACCAATCAGGAAGGGTGTGGTGCAGGAGTTGGCCAATGGGGAGGAGGCTGGCGACGGTTGGGGTGTTAAATTTTGAAGGGGGGAGCTGATCTTTTCGTTACCTGGCGGGGCTCCTCGGGACCCTGGCTGAGGGGAGTGGCGGGTGCAGCGGCGTTCGGCTTCTCCTCACGGTCGGTGCTAACGGGCAGCCTGCACGGGGTGGGGGAAAGTCTTCGCCACGCTCCTCATCCCCGTCGGGCATCGCCTCAGCACAGGATCGGGACTCTCCTGTACTCCCAGCCCGCTGCAGCCACTCGTAGGTGAGGATCCTGACTCAGTTTATGGTGCTGCCGGGGTGCCCCTCGCCGGCCTCTGAGAAGGTTGTAGCTTCGGGGAGGAAAGGGAGCACGCAGGTGAGGAGGCAAACTGTTTAATTTCAGTAGCCTTTGCTGCTAACATCACCTGCCTCTGATGTTCCGGGGTGTAAAGAAGTGCTTAGCTCTTGTTCCGTGTAGTTCTCATGGAGGGGAGTTATGAGTGCGCAGTTGCCTCTAAAGGCTGGGACCTGAGCGGTGTGCTGCTGGCTGCATAGAGAGAGTGTAGTGAATCGGCTAATTAAACTAGCTCTGCTAGATCTCGGTTTAGTACCCTATTAATGACTCGATTCTGTGTTGTTTCTGTCCTTACAGCAGAGGTTGTCATGTCACAGGACTGCAGCGATGAGTGGGAGCTCAGCAAGGAGAATGCAGCCCCTGAAGCAGGGCCGTGTCGTGTCCACCTTACAGGAAGTCCTGGCTCAGCAGGAGACCCCCATCCACACTGCTGTTCAGCTCAAGAAACAATGAGCCGGGTTTTGACACCGTTCCTCTTATCTTCCTGCTGCCTTCTCCTGTTTTATACATCTTATTTAACTGTACTGATTTCGTAGGCAGTAAGAAAAGCATAAAAGAAGTGAGGATAGTCTGTGCTACTATTACACTCCAGGTTTTTAGGACTAATGCTGTGGGTGTTATACAGTAGACTACTATTTGTATGTTTGTAACAGCATTCAAACAGCAAACACTTGGGAGATTCAGCTGTGTACTTTTAAATGTACTCATTAACTAAAATACTTGAAGGTTAAAAGGCGGTGAGTGTTTTTTTGTTTTTCCTATAGTATTCTATGGCAGCGGAGCGGCCTTTAGGAGGTAATTGTTTCCTACTAGCAGAAAGTAGACACAAGACAGTTATCTCTGTATGTTTTGTGTGCATTGCAAAGGCTGAATGGGTGAAGTCAGCTTGGGTCTGGTCCACCTTGCCCAGTTTTCCATGGATACAACTGTATGACTTGTGAAGGCCAAGTTTACTTTGTGAAGAGCCTGCATAGTTGTGTCTGTACTATGTTGTCAGAATTGGAAGCACTGGTGTTTGT
The DNA here is from genome assembly GCA_002631895.1 of Agapornis roseicollis. Classification (NCBI taxonomy): domain Eukaryota; kingdom Metazoa; phylum Chordata; class Aves; order Psittaciformes; family Psittacidae; genus Agapornis; species Agapornis roseicollis. Next base: position 133,315 of record NDXB01015947.1, read on the forward strand.
TGTGCTGAACCATGTGGGTGATTTCCTGCAAAGTCAGCAGTGTCTGTGAACACTTGTCAGCTGCATCTGGATGTATTTTTCTTGGAAAGCCATGGAATTATTATTGTATAGGGATTTGCAAGAGGGTTTGTCCAACTTGATTCATGCTTGTGAGGTGTGATGACTGAGCAGAGCTTTCCATTAAGAGGGACCTGGGGAGCTCTACAGGATCAATTCAGAGCCAGTGCTAAACACAAGGTACTGTTCTTATCTAATTCAAACTGCAAGGTGGTTTTCTGTCTTAATGTGCTTCCTGAGGAGGAAGTCATCATATTGTAAGGATGGAATGACGCACAGGAGTTGAAGAGTGAGACAAGATGATGTCTGCCAGTGTGGCCACTTAAATGTGTTTTCACTGTGTTCTCTGGTACAGTTCTACAGTTGTCTATCATTGGGCTTTTCCATCCATTTGTGTGTGTGTTCCAACCTCCTTGTATACTTAAATGAGAGATGCTTCATGCAAAAATTAACCTTCACAATGTACTTGTCTACTAAGTTTTTGCTAATAAGGACAACAGAGAAGATAAAGGAGCCACAATACCTGGTGCATCACCATTGTAGCCTCAGTGGCAGAAGATGAGGCTGGTTTGTTCCTTCTGCCTAGCAAATCAGTCACTGCATTAGTCCTCTCCAAAAGAGTCTTCTGTAATTATATACTCTACTCCATTTCTTGCAAATCTTTTTATTACTGTCTCTGAACATTATTAGGGTCGTCTCCAATTATTTTCTAATTTATTTTCTACTAGGTATACATAGAGCTTCCCTATGGCTTTGCATTGGTACTTGTGTTTCTCTGTAAACAGCCTGGAGAGGGTGACAGAAATGTCTCTCAAATATGCCATACTTGCATACAATTCTTATTTTGCCATTGTCCTCTTAGGAAAGGTATTTGGGTAGTATATTTTTCTTTTGCTTTCCATATTTATGTTTTTAAAATGTCAGTGTCATTCTATGCAAACATAAGGAAAAAGGAAATAAATTTTTTGCACTTCTGTTCCTTGCAGAGTTCATGAGAGCAGCAGAGATGGTAAGTGGGATGCTTAAGAAAGATAGGCAGAGCAAAATAACACAGCAGCCTATTTCCAGATGTAGGAGTCCCCTTTCTTAGCTAGTCATAGAAACTAAAGTCAAGACAGGTTTCTAATAAGGCCAGTATTAACTCAGCATAATTGCTTTACCTTACGGTAATGCTAAGCCATCATCTTGGCACTGCTATAAGTAGAGTATCATTACTTTTTCTGATAAATTCAGTACATTCTGGAATTAAGCAAAGTAGCAAAATTTGTGACACCACACAACAACACATAGAAATTACTGTCTATTACAGAAACCCCTCTTAATGAACGCGGTATTAGGGTTGGGGCTGATTTTTATTTCAGAAGAGAGAACTGAACTTTCTCCTTGTCATGGTTTCAGCTCAGTAGGTAACTCATAACTATGCAGCTGCTCGTTCACTCCCCCACCACACTACTTCTTTCTGCCCACTCATAGAGGAATGAGGAGGAGAATAAATAATGTAATTCCCAAAGGTTGAGGTAAGAACAGTCCAGTAACTAAGGTATAACACAAATCACTGCTGCTACCACCAATAATAATAATGATAAGGGAAATAACAAGGGGAGAGAATACAACTGCTCACCACCTGCCAACTGATACCAATTCTGACCTGAGCAGCAATCTGGGCCTTCTGGGTAACTGCCCCCAGTTTATATAGTGGGCATGATGTGCTGTGGTATGAAATACCTCTTCAGCTGGTTTGGATCAGGTGTCCTGTCTCTGCTTCCTCCTGGCTTCCCCTCCTCCCTGGCAGAGCATGAAACTCACAGAGTCCTCAGTCGGTAAACATTACTTAGGAACAACTAAAACCATTGGTGTTATCAGTGTTTTTCCCAGGCTGAAAGTCAAAAACACAGCATTGTTCCAGCTACTAAGAAGAAGAAAAATGACTGCTACAGCTGAACCTAGGACACTCCTGGAATTATAATTTATACGTTTCCAGTATATCTAGGTCAGTGCAGTTGTTTAGTATATGTGGGAAATTGACTCCTGTGTGCATTATCTTATGATGAAAGAAGAAATCCACTGTGTAGCACTGAAGCCTTTTCACTATTGTACTTCATCCCATCAGGTAACTGCACAGAACTTGATTGGGCAAACTTGCACAGAAAGAAGTGCCTCCTTTCCACTGCCACAGGCAAGGACACCTTCCACTAGACAAAGTTGCTCAAAGCCCACTCCAGCCTGGCCTCGAACACTGCCAGGGATGGGGCAGCCACAACTTCTTTGTGAAAGCTGTTCCAGTGTGGTACACATCCCTGACATGTATTCGTGTTAATGTGCTTAATCCACAGTCAAAAAACTTAATAGAAAGCTTTACAGTGTTTCAACTGCTGGTCAACCAGCATATGTACTTCAATTAAATTCAGATTTTAAAGTCATGTACCTGTTGAAGCCAGAGTAGTTTTTTCCTCTGGGTAATAATTTTAGTGGGGGGTAGAGGATAATTTTGGGGATAGGTATTCATTTGTAGACATTCATCATTACATCCAACAGTTCAAAAGCATCTGTTTTACTAAGGCTTCTGTGTAATATGAGAAATTACAGAATAATTAACACATAATATCCCAAAGAACACCAGAAAATAGTGAGGGAGTGACTGCTGGAATGACATGGAAATGGATTTGGCATGGAAATACACATATTGGAAATCTAACTTAAATTCTATAAAGATCAGGCAATTTGAATTCAGTGAAAAGGCCACAAAAACTAAGACCAATGCTAGCTACTGTTTTATTGCATTGGTTTTATTTAAGATGTGTAAATGTGTGTTATTTATTCATTAGATAAGTCTTGTTTCCTTTGATATTGCTTCAGCATAATGCATATGTTTAGTTAAGAGTTTAGTACAGAAGAGTGGAGTTAGTGCAGTCAGCACAAATCAAACCCACTCTTTGTGCTTTTCTATAGTGAGCACTGAGTTCAGAGAAGCTGTGAACTGAGAGACAAACATAATCACTCAGGCACGTAGGAGCCTGGACATGCTTTTCTGTGCCTATATTGGAGATATTTGCCAGCAGAGAAGGGAAAGAGAAGTTTTGTATCTTTAAGAAAGAAAGCATTAAAAAAAGCAAGCTACATAAAATTATTGTTTAGGGTTGTATTTATTGCTTGTACATCCATCTAACTGGTAATAATGCCCAATTGTTTTCTTGTTGAAAGATTTATATTTTTTTTTTTTTTTACAGGAGATGCTGTAATTCTACCAGAGCATGCAGAAAAGGTTTTTTGTGACAGCTGTCTAAAAGGCATATGTAATCTGAATTTCCCAATTGCTTATGGCTTCTAAAAAGCATGATAATGCTGCCAGTATGGTAAAACAATTTAAACTGTGCGGATATACCACATTATATTGCAGAATCTCTTAGCCTGAGATGTTCGTTTTAAATCTCTTGTCCAAAAGAGTGCAGCAATGGACAATGAAAGTAACTTAGTAGAGGTGAAAAGAATGCATTCCCCCTGCTCTTCATTTGTTTATTAAAATTCAGAAAATATTGATCCTAGAGAAGAAATGTAGCTATTTAGCATAAACACCCAGTTGGCTTGTGTTGCTGGTGTGAACCTTAAATCCCTTAAGAACATTTCAGAAACAATGGTTTCTGGACCCTTGCCTCACTGCAGTTCTCTTTAGCAAGAGCTTGATTAGAGCTAAATTGTTTGTTTCTATCTAGTATTACAGGGCCCAGCTGTTAATAGAAATATTGGAATATATATTAAAGGAAGCATATGGCTTTGCACATCAGGGAGGAATTTATTTAGTAGTAGAATTTTATTTAGAGATTGCTCATTAATTCTTTAAATCAGCTTTTAATTACAAGTATTTGCTTAAGTTTATGCAGTATAAATTGCATATAACTACAGTTAAAATTATTTCTTACGAATAACGTATTGGAACAAATATAGGCCTTTAATATGTTTGCAGTTGATTTGTAGTTGGTTCATAATTTTTATGTCTGAGCCAATGTTTCAAATTATTTACTTGTTTAGTTTAGAAATGGGATTTTATGTATCTCCAAATATTTATTATGCAATTTTCAGGGCATATGATCTACTACTTGAGGGTTTTTTCCCTCTCCTTGAAAGTTTCAGGGAGTCCACCTGCCTAGTAGCCTCCCAAAACTTTTACTGTGTTTGAGTTTACCAAGCAGATAATGAAAAGAGAAGTGTTGAGTGATGAAAATATTTCTCTGTTACTTGTGTAAATATGAATCCATGCAATGGTTGTGCTATTTTCTAACAAACTCTTTTGCACTCCTCCTATGACAAAGCATGTGTCCAAATATTTATGACTAAAATAATCATAGAATCATAGAATAGTTAGGGTTGGAAAGGACCTTAAGATCATCTAGTTCCAACCCCCCTGCCATAAGCAGGGACACCTCACACTAAACCATGCCCAGATTTATATCATCCAGGTTTAAAAAGTAGAATAAACCATGATGAATAATAAGAAGGAAAAAAATTGCAAATTCATGTTTTGTAAACCAGTTATGTTTGTTTCCAGATCAGTTCCTGAGAAACTGCTGAAAATGCTGCTGTTTCTGGACCTGGATGTCCTGGTGCAGCCCTTCTTTCTTCTAACTGATCCATTTCAAATTGGTTAGCTTAAATTTCTGCTCTCCACTCAACACCTTGCTCAACACTCAGTCATCCAGAGTCTACAGACACACATGTTCTTTGAGAGAGACAGATCAGGGACAGCAAGACCATGGGAATGAAATTACTTATTTCTGTTTCATGGCTTTGCCCAGGCAGCACCACCAGCTCAGCAGCTGAAGGGCTTTTTTTCTCCTCATGAAAGAGAGTTGTTGTCCCTGCAGCCACTGTCCTGACATGACAGCCTCATGGCTGTGACCAGGTGAGGCTCACCTTGTGGAAGACTTAAAACATTTCCAGGGGGTGTTGAGGCAAACTGTGCATAAGACTCTCAGAGGTGGGAGTGTAAGGGAAAAGGGAATAGCAGGCTTTGTCTGGGAAGTGAGGCTTCATGTGTCGTGCTCTTAAACCTGGTGCGTGTGTTCAAATGGTGCTGAGAAGGAGGTGTTTTTATTTTTGTGTTTCTATTCATTTTAGTCTAGGCAGATGCCATATAGGGGAAGGAGCAGCAATTAAAATAGCTTATGCTTTGTCCCAAAGTGATATTAACTTGTAGTAAAGCCGCTCTAGCAGAAAGAGCAATCAAGTCATAACAGGCAATCAGGGAGAGCTGCACAAGGGAACACTGTCCAAGGCAAAAGACCAGCATTTGAACACCTTGTTGTGAGCCTTAGGCTTTGTTTAGGCTTGGGGCTGGTGCTGGGTTGTTACAAGCACACCCCAGCCTTCCTGGAGCAGTGCTAGCTTTGATGAGCACCTGTGTCACTCTCCATGTAAAGTACAATATCAAAATCTACACTGCTCTTCAAAGCTTTCATATTGTCTTCTGTGCTCAGAAATGTGCTCCGCCAGTTTTATTTGTGCTCTGCTTAGTACTGTCACAGCTGTGTTGACTTATGTTCTGATGTGATTTTTCCAGTGCAGTTTTCCAGTTAAGTCAGTCCTTAACATGACTAGCTAAAAATAAAATAAATTAGAAAAAAAAGGTGTCTAAGGATGCAGCCTCTTAATATGCCTTGTGATTAGTACATCCTGGATCTATGCTGAAGAGGCAGAATTTCAATTAACCTCTTTGGCTAGTGGGAATTCCTTGTCCCAGCAGGACAAGGTGGGGAAGCCAAATGGTGGGGGCTCTGCAGCTCTATGCCCTAGCCCCTCTGGTGTCTGAAAAAAATGCCTCACTGATTGCTTTCTGCAGATCAGTGGTTATCACCCTCTTCAAGGAGACTTAGTTGCCAGGACAACTGTTGCCAAGACAGACTGGTTTTCCTTGGGAACAATTTCAGCATGCTATTTCTGTACAGCAAACCATCTCCCATGTCTATTGTTAGACCCATGTGAGAAGCTACTGGAACTTTAGCTCCAGGGGAAAATTAAGAAACAGGAGGAAGGCAAAGCAAGTTTCATTGCCAAAGGGAGCTTGAGGTCCTACATGGGTTTGTGTAAAGTTTGTGGTCTCTCAGACTGTATGTGCACTCTGCAAACATGGGCCCGAAAACCCAACGCTGGAAGCCTCTTCAACCCAACTAATCAAAATGAATTCCCAAGCTTACAGTTATCTTTAAAAATATTTACTTGAAAATAGGAGACATTCCTTAGGGGGATATTCTGTACTGTAATATATAGCTATATAAGTTCTTAAATTTGAATACAGTGCCTGGGATGAATAGCCTGCTTGTGCTGGAAATATAGATTCTACCACCTCACTCGATCTGGGAAATGCTGGTGGGTTTTGGAATGACTGACATGCCCTTAAAGGACCAGTCTGTTCCCTTTGAAATTGCTTGTGAGTGTTACATTACCTGAAATATTGCCCTAGCTTCACTTTGTTAATTGTATAGTGTTAATGGTATACATGCAAGAGTCAAGAAACCCTCTTGTATCAAAGACTATTAAAGTTATTATTCAAAACTTGACCAGTTTTGTATTAGCTTGCAATTTTTTTCATTACATACTTTTTGGATCAAGTGGAAGATGTCTTTTTTATGGTATAATGTTAGGCAATAATCAGCTGGGTGGATGTAAGCTAGTTCAATTTCAGAGAAATAAGAGCAAACAAATTTTACATTGTTCTTCTTGTCCACCAGAGGTCACTTACAAGCCACTTTATTCATTTTTGGCTGTGTTTTTGTTTGCCCAGTTAGCATCTGTTGCTTCCCATATTAAGTATTTCTGAATCAGCTATGCAAATGAAAGTCCTGAAGACCCTACTAATGACTTTGAATTATTTTCTGAAATGATTAACATTAAGAAAGAGAAAAGCAAAATCCTTCTGAAAAGTAAGAAAAATAATGAAAAAATGTAAGGACTTTGTTTATCCCTTATTCTCAGTAACTACACTATGCTCCACAAGCTTTGCTGTGCATATTAAAGAATTTTCAGTGTGAACAGACTCCACCTGGTATCACTAAATCTGTAGGGGATTCCTATCTGGTCAATCTTCCTTAAATGTTTCTTCATATACTTAAATTGAGAAGCATAATGTGTTTACAGCTTCTGGTACTTCAACTGTATATGAATCTCAGCTGTTGCATGACTGTAGATGCCTTTGCTTCACAAATTTTTGTTGCAACATGAAGAAAACCCTTGACAAGTCTTTACTTGACCAATCAGTTGTCAAATGTGAACAACTCGTTCAACTTTGGCAAAAGACGCCATTCTATGTCTTCTATTGTGGCTAGAGTGAAGAGCTGGAAGCCAGATATGATGTTTTATGAGCACTTAAGCATCAAGAAAAGGCTGTGTTTGAAACAGACTGAGCAGAAAATAACCCTCTTCCAGTCGTGTTTCATTTACAGCAGGTGAAAGAAAAGCAAAGGAAAAAGCCAGAAGGTTCCTGTTTTCCAAGATGAATGGAAAAAATTCCCCATTAGTCTGTAGACTCCATTAGCCCAATAGTTAGGTTATGTGCTCTGAACTTTGTATGAAAAACATTTATTTTTGTTTTAATACTTTTTGATGACAATATTTAAGCAATTTAACTTATACTTGCACAGAGCAATGTAGCACTGAATATTTTGGCACCATACACCTACGTAAGCATCAGCATAGTTTTTAATTGATTCAATTGAGTAAATGTCAGGTTGCAAACTGTGGTGTTATTGTGAAGCACTGTAATTTATATTTGTATGTTTATATGCTGGAGCATAAAAAATCCTGTGAAATCCTCTGTCTCTTTAGCTACCTAATTCTTCCCATTTGGGACAAGATTGTAGCTGCTCTGAAATACAAAGGTGTAAATGTGTTAAGATTTTACACTGTGGTTAGTTTTCCAGTTGCACTAAGCAATGTATTCTTTACAAAAGCCAAAGAGATGGGTGAAAAGTGGTCTAGTGGATAAAAACTTTTCTTGAGTGATGGATAGCCCATACGTTACAAATGTCTAAAGTAAGTTCCTTTATATCATAGACTCATAGAGTAGCTTTTGTTGGAAGGGATCATCTTCCGGAAGGGATCACCGGTTTTGTTCAATATTTTTATTGATGACATGGATGAGGGTATCGAGTCCTTCATCAGTAAGTTTGCGGATGACACTAAGCTGGGAGCTTGTGTCGATCATTTGGAGGGAAGGCGAGCTCTGCAGAGAGACCTGGATAAGTTGGAGAGATGGGCAGAGGCCAATAAGATGAATTTTAATAAGTCTAAGTGCCGAGTCCTGCATTTTGGCCACAAAACCCCTCTGCATTGTTACAAGCTGGGGACAGTGTGGCTGGACAGTGTACAGGCAGAAAGGGACTTCGGGGTATTGGTGGACTGTCAGCTGTACATGAGCCGGCAGTGTGCCCTGGTGGCCAAGAAGGCCAATGGCATTCTGGCCTGTATTAGGAATGGTGTGGCCAGCAGAAACAGGGAGGTTATTCTTCCCCTGTACTCGGTGCTGGTGAGGCCGCACCTTGAGTACTGTGCCCAGTTCTGGGCCCCTCAGTTTAAGGACGTGGAAATGATTGAGTGCGTCCAGGGGAGGGCAACGAGGCTGGTGAGGGGCTTGGAGCACAAGCTCTATGAGGAGCGATTGAGAGAACTGGAGTTGTTTAGCCTGGAGAAAAGGAGACTCAGAGGTGACCTTATCACTCTCTCCAACTTCTTGAAAGGAGGTTGTAGACAGGTGGGGGTTGCTCTCTTTCACCAGGCAGCAATGGGCAGAACGAGAGGACACAGTCTCAAACTGCACCAAGGAAGGTACAGGTTGGATATTAGGAAGAAGTTTTTCACAGAAAGAATAATAAAATATTGGAACGGTCTGCCCAGAGAGGTGGTGGAGTCACCATCCCTGGATGTGTTTAAAAAGAGACTGGATATGGAACTTGATGACATGGTTTAGTGGAGGTGCAGGGCATGGGTTGGACTTGATGATCTTAGAGGTCCCTTCCAACCTGGTGATTCTGTGATCTAGTTCCATCCTCCCTGCCGTAGGCAGGGACACCTTCCACTAGACCAGATTGCACAGAGCTCTCTCCAACCTGGTCTATCTCTATGAAGGTGAAGACAGAAGCTGCTTGATCTTATATTTGAACGTTTACAATGTAAATAAAGCAGAACAGCTGACTAGCAATAGAAAGAATAGCATCTTGATATTTTCATTCTGAATCTCATGTTTTTACAGATCAGATCTCTTTTACCTCAGGTGACATGTAACTCAGTCTGTGAATTTTCAGAAAAGGAGGAGCAACTCAGTGCACACATGCTTAATAGTCAGTATCCTAAGTGAGAGAACCTGTGTGAACTTTGTGTGAAACTCAAACAGAACTTCCTCCTAGTTAAACAGGCTGTTTGAGGATTTTTGGTCTTCTCTGCTTAGAACTGTCTCGTTCTCTTACATGAACTTAGAATATTATACACTCCACTTATGCTGTCTAATTTCTAACAGGAATGAAATGTGAAACTCTGCAATAATAATAATCACACTATTATTCCTATTACTGCTTATCAGTGTTAGTACTAGCATTGTTCATAGTGTGACCCACTGTGAAAATTCCCTCCTCTCTCACTCACAGTTGATACTTTTACCTTGCTTTTAATATACAGAATGGACATAGCACAGCCAAACATTTTATCATTAATTGGGGTTACTTAGCCCAAAAATGAATCAACTGTTCATCTACGTAGTCTCTGTGGTAGGCTGACAAGTGAAAAGGAATAGGTTAAGAGTTTCAGCTTTCTTACTGTGAAAAAGTATGAATGTATGTTAGGTTACACAGACAAGGGATAAATCACTACTAATTCAGAAGAAAAAGATCCTGAACAGGACAGCTTCCACTTTATATCTTTTGAAGAGCTCTAATGAAACTGCATGAGAACCAATTAAGAATGATATTCCACAATGCCTAGTCCAAAGTTTTTCTTAAACAAGGTTATTCCTAGGGTTTTGTTCCTCAAAAGCCTTTAAACCTGACTCTAGTTGTCTCAATGAAAAGTTTGAAATACTCTGTAAACTTGTGGTTTGGGGATAGGAGCATTCTGTTGTTCTGACATCAAAGTGAATCAATGAGCTAGCTGTGCATTTCAATCCAGTGCTTTAGCCATATATTCTTTTGCAAGTGTCTAGGAGCTGTCACCCTGCTATGCTGTGATGAAAATAATTGAATAGAGTTCCCACTTCTTTTATTCCCTTATGATACTGCTGCTGGTAAAGAATACTCAAAACTAATGGCTCCAAAGGCAAGTTTGAAACTTCAAAAGCTGAGTGTTCTTATGTGTTGAGCTGCTTGTGTCTCCAAGGAAATCTGCAAAGATCTGCACCATATATCAAAGAGAAGCCAGACGTAAGACTATCCCCCCAAATGAATGATGTGCAGGAAAAAGGTACAGTTAAGGATCTAAATAGCGAGGAACTTGGTACTCAGATTTGGAAATCAGGGGAACCAAATCATTCTGGAAGAAGGGAAGGCTGTATAGAAATAAGGAGATAGAAAATAAAATTACAAATCCAGTGGAAAAAAAAAACAAAAACATTTAGTAATTTGTGACTACTAAGCCACATGCCCTTATGTTTTGGGGGTTTTGTTTTGTTTTGCTTTTTCTCACTCAGTGCAGGAATTTCCAGTAGTCCTGTAGGTTTGAATACTGCATATAAACATGCTGGGTTTGCCACTGCTTAGTGAAATTTGTACTGTGTGAAAAACTATGTTTCAGCAAGATGGTGTCCTGACATGTTGAGAACCTAGTGGTGGGGAAATTGCTGAGAATTCTATCTGCTTAATACTGCTGCTTCTCAGCCAAGCAATGTTCACAGAACTTCAACAGACATTCAACAAACCAGGCATTTTTTGGGTTTCAAGGTTACTAGATGTGCTCTGGATGCCATGTGTTCAGAGCATATTAATACCACATTTAATTCTTGGCCAAAACAGCAAAGGTCAGTGTGGAAATTTCAGCTTCCTATTAAAAAAAAAAAACAAAAAACCAAACCAAACCAAAAAACCCAAAAAACCAAAACCAAAACTAACAAAACCCAAAAAGCTCTAATTTCAAATCTTTGTTAAGCTATGCTGACTCTACAATGTTTTTATCAAATTATGGCTGACAAATACCACTGCTCTGAACTGATGTTTTTATTTCATTTATACTGAAACTAAATTTATTCTCGTTCCTGAACAGGAAAGATACAAAGGCAGTGCAACAGCTTACATGTCTGTTTGATGGCACCACTTCAGAGAACAGCCCCAGAAATGGGAACTTGGAGCAAAATCACTCCTGACACTTCTGCATGAATGTGGACTTTGAACTGAGTTTTGCAGCTGGAGGTATCTGAGACCTTCTTCTGGGTAAGCAAATCTTCTGCAAGCAAACTTGCCCAAGACATCTCTTCTTTGGCATTACATTTTATGCTATTAATTTTGCAGAATTATCCATGACAATATCCCACAGAGTTCTTGCTACTGTTCACATATACATAATGGTACCATAACCAGCTGGACTGAGTTTATTCTAACCACTAACTTTCACTAGCATTATAGGAAGACAAATAGCAAGCAATTTACTTGAAGAGTTTAAAGATATATCCCTTCACTCAAGGTTTTGTTGGGTTTTAAATCCCATATCCCATTTTTAAACAAAAATGGGTATGTTTGAGCTGGCCAAGTTTTTTTCCAGGAGTAATTCAGATTCAAATATCCTTCTCTCTCTTAGGTTATTAATAAAAAAATGAAACAAATTGACTGAATAAAGGGAGAAAACCTTACAGTCAGATCTTTCAGTGCCTGCAGTTGTTCTGATTTTTTTGTCATTGCTAATTTGTACTGTAACATGGCCAATATCTGTCTAAGGCCATGCAAAGAACAAAGGTCTTACTCCCAGAATGTCATATGCAATATATGTAAATAGGGGTGGTAAGACTGAGGTAAGCAATGATTCGGATTGTGCAAGACAGAGATAAGCAAGTAAACAACCTCTTCCCAAAACAAAGTACAATATTACAGCTTTCATTAGAAAAATAGATGGGGTTTGGTATTTTTTTTTTTTCCTTGTTAAAAATCCATCAGGTTTCCATGCTTGTTCCTCTCTACTATGCTCTGTTGTGCTGTGAAGCCAGTGGTGTGGTAAGAGTTTTACTGTGCATTGATTAAGTAAAGGCATTGGTAAGTAAAGAACTTTTGCTGTGGTAAGTATTTAACCATACTGAGGCCATGCAACTCTTGCAGGTGCAGATGTGCTGGTTGAAAAGGACTTCTCCAAGATGCCTTACTGGAGCACAGCAAGCTGATGAGGAGGACTGTAGCAGGGTGTAATCTATCAGTTCAACAGCATTCTGTGCCTGATTATTTTCTGTATAAATGTAATACCTACTTTTGAGAAGCACTTTCCCTAGTACTTGACTTCAGTTGGGCTGTCCTGTGCTGTCAGACTCTCAGGTTTCAGTCTAATGGCTCAAAGCTGTCACCTCCAAGATGAGGAACAATGGCTCCCTGCTGCCTCTTCCAAGATCACTTCACTGATGTGACCTGAACTGGGTGAATCATGTCTTAAAGCACATTTTGTGGAGGAATAAAATAATTGCCTAAGATTTATCTCATTAAAAAGGACTTCCAGAACTAGCTACCTCCTAAATATAAAAATTTAATGGCATCTTTCAAGGCCTAATTTTGATCTCTGCTGGTAAAGTCTGTAACTGTGTAAGCCTTGGGACCTGAGGACTGTCATGAAGTTCCACACTTGGCATGATTCTCAGTATTTGATTGTCCATCAAATATTGACTGCAAAACCTGTCTATGAAAACCTACTTTTTCTATTTCAAATCCCTAATGTTTATTCCACTTTTGTGAGAAATTTGTAGCATTTTCATTTTTATCTAAACCATTGTTGGTGCAAATTATCATTTCTTACTTTGGGAAATTATTTCATTGTTAGGAAACCCTACCACCAGTTTGCCAAAGGTAAACAGGCACTTCAGCTCTCATAGAATTTTGGGGTGGTAGACTTGGATAACTTTGGAAGTAAAGACATCTTAGCTCATGACAGGCAAACCAACAAAGGTGTGTGTGAGGTTGAATCTCTGTAGGGAGTGGACTTCTCTGAAAGCTTAACATTTAGTTTTCAAGATTTCTTTGATTATGCCATTCTTTTGAGCTTTGTCTTACTGAATTCATGGAAGACATCTTTAATGTCAACTTCCCTGGTACTGGGTAATTAGCATAGTATAAAAATTGAGGAAATCCTTAGAAGGCTGTTAAGAACTGGTTTAAGTCCATGAAGCAGGATCAGAAATATATACCTGGATTCAAGTTTTGTTTTACTAGTTAGCTGAATACCTTTCCTGATTTTATTTTGGTGCGTGCCATTGCCACACATTTTGACGTGAGCCTAAAGGAGGAAGCACAAAGTAGTATACAGAGAAGTAGTGCTTCTTAAATTGCTTTTTACCCTGATGATAATGTTCTCACAGTAATATGCTAGTGATTATATTTTATATTGTACTCTATCAGAAGAAAAAAAACCATGAAGCTGCTCTCTGTGGGTAATCTTTTCTGAGGCTTAAAATAAGGAGAAATAATTGAGATGAGTAGCAGAATTCATGCTGGATTTTATTTTCTCTCCTTATCCCAATCTGTCAATCAAATACTGCTTTTTTTTTTTTTTTTTTTTTTT
>NDXB01015947.1:147218-164268 GCA_002631895.1 Agapornis roseicollis
TTTTTTTTTTTTTTTTCATTTTGACTGGTAGAACCTGTAGAAACTAAGGTCAATTGACTTTAGTATGTAACTTATTTACCTTGAAATTTTGCCAGCTCACATATGTGGTCATTTCATTTTGGTTTTTGAGTTAAACACAGAATACATGGGAAATAATTACCTCAGATTTGACCCTCATATTAAAATAAAGGACAATTACTGTGATGCAAATCGTCAGAGCGTCACATAGAGCTTTACCTTTTGACATTACTGCCCGTTACCATTGTTCTGCTCAGAGAGGGCAGCAAAATATTGCAAATCTAGGATCCAAGAAGACTTTGGCTCTGAAGCATAATACAGAAGAAGTAATGTATCTTCTAAGTATACAAGATCTGAAAGGAGAAATCAGGAGGCAAGCAGATCATTACTATTTAAATGCACTTAAGCTTTTTACTCTTTAAGCTATGTGTGTTTGCTTATAGTGGAGATGCTATCAACAGAAACAGCTTAATCACTCCAAGTTTAGACATACATCAATCCTAATAGCCATGGAAAGAGTCCCAGCAGAAACACGATAGCCAGAGAGTTCAGGATTCATCCCAAACTGGAATACTGTATGACTCATTTGGCACGAATTCTTTAAATTTAGACATACAGTGAACAAAACATTGAAATGGATTTGCAGCACAGTGAGATTAATGGCTGTGTTATATTAGGTATTTTATTACACCTTGAGATTTTCAGATTCTTATCAGCTTGGTTGCTTCTTTTCTGGTTTCCATACATAAAGATTACAATCAGAGGATAGATGAAACAGTTCAGACACTATACCCTGGTTTTGGTCTTTTTTCTGAAGATGGGAGTCTATTTCCTCCAACTCTTTCCTAAGCAACCCTTTAAAACTATATAGATAGATAAACTTATTAAACTACTCTGCTTGATTTGTCACAGATCTGTGAACTTAGCAATTACTCTTCTGCCTTTCAGAGACTTGGTATTTTGGCTTTCACTGATGATGGTAACAATTTCAGTTAACACAGGTGCAGTGCTCCTGCAGTCAATGGCTTACCAGGCAGAGATGGAAGAGGCGGTCCCAAAGCTGACAAAGAAGAACCAGGTACAGAGCTATGATCACTTAGCAACATTGTATTTCCATCACTCATCATCCCTTTAGTCTTGTTTCATGCCTCCTTCATTCTTTCATTTTGCCTTTCTTCTTCCCACCTTTTCTTTAGCACCATTAGCCTTTTGTAGGTTCTGCACAATTTCAGGGAGCTGAAAATACTTTCTGCATTTATGATGCTACTCCAGATACTTGTATTTTAATAAAAAAATAAATAAAAAAGAGATGTAATGATATTTCAACCCAATTGTACCATTTAGACTAAAAATCACATACAGAGTTTCCTACAATATCCTGCTAAATGATTATTGCTTTTCCTTTCAGGGGCCAGCTCTCAAAACCAGAAATTGTGCTTGCAAGAGTTGTCTTCTAATCTGATGGTCATAACTTGATTGCTTCAAACTCACCAAGTCCCAGCAACAGAATTCCCCCAAGGCATGATTTGTCATTTAGGTAACTTTTTCATGCATTACTGCAAACAGATCAGCAAATTAGTTCTGTGATGTGGTAGAACCAAAGTCACCTGCTCTCCCAAGTTCCCAAATAAGTTTCTGTCCAAATAATTAATAAGTACCTATGGAACTGTATATTGTGTTACTGTATGCTCCTTGTGGTGTTATGTAGATACCATCACATGTCTTGGAATTAGATAACTGCTTTTCAGCCTCCAAGCAAACTCCCATCGTTATCAATACCTCCTGATATGAACTATGACATAAAATTTTTCAGTGGCATATATTAATATTCTGTATAGACATTTTCTTGTCCACATACCCTCAGTATGTCCTCTGCAATTTCACAGTTGAAATAAATAAAGCCAGCACTATCTGTTCCAACAAACTGCTTCAGAGGTATCCTTATGATTTAGCTCATTTTCTAGCTCACATACTGGGATGTGTGACTGGATTACAGCTGAAGTATATTGGGTTTCTGGTTTTAGAGCACATGTTCCTCTGAAATAACATGAGATGGCATTTATTTCATTGGATTTTCAGTGCCATAAGTTGATATAGTAAAGAATTTTTCATCAAAGTAATGCATTTCCTAGTAACTGCAGCTTTCCATAGAAACAATTTTCCTGAGATATTTTTATTTTCCTGGGAGCAGGAAAGAGTCAGTGTTTAGTACTCTCTCTAAATATTAAGAAAACATAGTGGGAGAAAAACTTATAAACATTTTAAAAATTTTATTTTAATTGAACTTTAGGAGAAGAATTGAGAGGTCTACAGGCTTTCCAGGAATAAAAGGCGATTTAGGACCTCAAGGAGAGAAAGTGGAAGAAGGAGATCATGGAAGAAATAAATTTCTCATGTTTCTATAATCTGGCTTTCAACCTTTCAGTTTATCTTTCAAACAAAAATATATGTGTTAATGTCCAGTATTCTTGTAACACCATTTGAGGAAAAGTGTGATTTCCAGAAGTGTGAGGAGCGGAAACATAACCTATCTGTTACATAGGGGGTGAATTGACCAATATAACTGGTGGAAAGAGTGTCTGGAACGAGTCACTAATTTATTGTTGTCTGTGAGTGAAATAACAAACACCCTATTTCATGTTATAAAGAGTATTTTTTTCTTCCATTCTTTCCCTGTTCATGTGGGTTTTACTTCAAGTTTGATTCATTTAAAAATGTTTACATATGTGTTTTGCCTTTGAGAGCTGGGATTTTATCCTTGAACAGAAGATGACTTTGGCAGAATTTAAAGCCCACCCAATCTTCCTGGTCAGGAAGTCTTTCCAAGTGGGAAAAATTCCCATGAAACCACTCTGCCTGTGGTTTCTGCTCTGGAAACCAAATAGCTATCTCACATGGCACCAGGTCACAGGAGAAGTAAGCATCTCTGAGACAGTTGTTGGGTAGTATAAATTATGAAATAACTCGTAGTAACCAATGACCTGCAGAGACACGAAGGATCAGCTACTGTTCTCTGGGTGCTAATGCTTTAAGCATTGCATCACTTTCTCTTACTGCCTCGGTTCTAGATCATTTGCTATGAGTAGACATGGATTGGGATGCTGTCTGCCTGAGCATGGCTGCAAGTACCCTCTCAAAGAGATACTGTATGAAAACTTTCAAAGAATAGCCAATCAGTGCACTACTACCGTGGTACAAATGCTGGATTAGGAAAAACACAAGGTCCGTCAATGTTCTTAAACTAACAGGAGAAAATTACACAGGCTGCAATTTGCCACATCATGAGCATCAGTAGAACAGCTCATATCATTATATAGCTCCACACATTCCAAGGGGTGTCTTCCCTGCAGAAAGCACAACTTTGAATCCACAGTTGTGCGTAAAGCTTGAAAGCTTACCTCAAACAGGGGCAAGAAACTGAAGAGCACAGAGAGGCTGAAGAGCTGGCAGCAGTAATCATTTCAGCCATCTCCTTTTTGTCAGTGCTTATGTATCAGCACCCTAGAAAAGCTGTCTGAAACCATCGTGAAAGTTTTACCTGCTGCAGAATCATAGCAGGGGCTCGCTGCCCACAAGAGCATTGTGCTGGTACTATTCCCAGAACACTAGAGGAAAATTTAACTATGCATATGTCCCAGTGTTCATATCTTTGTTATAAAGTGGTGGACTGCCTTAACATTAATCCCAGAAACCTGCTAAAGATAAGATAAAGTAACTTGCCCATTAAAGACAGCAACTGTTTCAAAAGAATTGCTGCTAGCAGTTTTATCTGCTAAATGAACAAGAGCTTCACTTTCCAATATTATATCATGAAAACCTGTCAAGCATGTAAGCACTTCTCTTAAGATAATTTATACTTTCTGGAGGCTCAGCTTCCCAGCCTCTTTAGAGCTGTACCTATATCTTCTCTTCCTGCTCTGCTGTTTTAGGCCCTAAATCCTGTTACAGATCCTCAGCTCTGGTTTCTGCTCTAAGGCTGATGGGTACAGAAGATCTGCAGCTCAGTTGCCTTGTATGATTTTAATTGATTTGGCAAACTATTTTGTCATGCTTGCAGTTTGAGTGGTAATTGCTACAGATCCTGATTCAAGAGCTGCAGTACTATTTGAACTGGAAATGGAAAACCTTAGAATGAGACTGGTGATCCAGTTTCTTGTGAAATCCCAGTTTTCTTGAAGTGTGGGTGTGGTAGTTCCAGATGTCTATTTTGTTTGACTTCTGCTGGATTCTCCCTACTACTTCAAGAAGTAGTCCATTTATAGCTGGTATTAGCTACTTTCGAACTACAATTGCAATAAGGATAAATAGCTATAACATGATAAATTTTTTGTACAATACAACTGTGTTCACTTTTGTTTCTAGGTTTAATTGTAAAGAATATCAAGAGTATTGATAAAAAAAATTGTTTCAACTGGAAAATAAGATACTTTTGTAAATTGAAAATCTTGTTGTTACAAAAGTTGGAAATACACTTGCTCTCCTAGGAGCAAGGCTGAATACATAGCCTTAAAACACTTAACACCTTGGAAGCAGGGTTATATGCTATGATGAACAGACTGAAGACAGGTTTCTGTATCTGAATGGAGGAGCTGTAACTTACAGAAATGGAATGCTGAAGAACCAAATAGTCTAAAAAATGAAGACTGTGCAATAATCCAGGACTCTAGAAAATGGAATAACATTAGTTGTTCAAATTAACATGCCATAATTATTTGCAAATTCTTCAGTTTATCAATCTAAGAAAACCCAAAGTGTTTGCTCTCAGTTATATGGCTGATATATGTTCCTATAAAATTGGCCTGGACAAAACAGAATTGGTATATATTTATAATTGCTTTCTCTTTGACATTCAGTTTTGAATCTCCTAATAAAAAACAGATTTATTTTTTTTTTCAACCATTATTAATTATATTTTATCTTACTGGTAGAAAGGCTAATAAACTATGGCATGCTCAGCAGGCTGCTTGTACCTTCCTATGAGTTCCTCATAAATATAGCATGAGGGAAGCAGCTTTTAATAATCTTGAAACTAATGAAAATCTTTTATATGTTCTGTCTTCGAGCTGAGCTGTAAACTTGGAGAGATTGCTCTCCCCATGTAGCTGCTGATATGTTCTTTTATCATGTAAAAAACGGACAGTGAATACACTTATTTCAGTATTTGGTCATGGCTTTGCTCCTACTCCACTTTTACTGTAGTTCTAAAAATTACTGATAATAATCACTTGCTGTATAGAGTGATATTTGTCATCTGGGTACAGAGGTGCATTGTATATAAGTGATTACTGACATTCAAATAATTTATTTTTTGAAGTTTTAACTATTTTTGTGCTTTTTTTCCACATGATAAGAAAATTAAATGTGCTGTAACTACACAGAGGAATAAGACAGTAAAACATCCAGTCAGGTTTCTTTGTGTGCAATAGGACAATCACAAGAGAACAAGATGTGTTCTGGCAAGCTATAGAGGTCATTTGAATTACAGAAGATACAGATCAAGATTTAAATGAAGAAGAAAGCAGAAATTTTTTTGTCTGAAATTAAACACATGAGCCTACTGTTGAAATGTACTCCAAGTGGAATTTAGCTCATACAGAAAAACAGCAAAGCCCTTATTTACGTGAATAGGTCCTTAACGTGAAAGAAGTTATACCATAAGTTTTCATTATTTTCTTGACGGGAGCTTCTTGCACCTCAAGTGAAATACAGAAAAGGTGATTACCTAGGAATGTGTAAATACCCCAGCAACAAAGTTGCTCAGTTACCAATACTGAAATTTTGACAATTAAGAAAAATATTTATACACAGGCTTTAAGTTTTCAACCATGCAAGAATAGAAGATTTTCAATTCCTCCTTCAGTGATTTTAAGACATATAAGATAAATACCTCCATGGAAAGAAGGACTGTGTCTATACTGGCAAGTTAGTGCACCCATGAGAACTTAGAAATGTATCTGTATAGAGGAGCAATGAGCTTGTTGACAAGCTCATCTGGTTTATAATTGTTATTTTCATATTGCATACCTACCTTTGTAAGTAATGACATTTCTTTTCTCTGCACCAGGTTGTACAGGTATATCAAAGCCACAATTATTCAAATTGGTGAAGGGTGTGAATTTTCTAGAGTATGATTTATCTGCTGTTCTGCATTGTGTTCTCTTGCCATTACTGGCAATGTATCTTTGCAGTTCTCAAGTGAACTACATTCCTTTTAACTGGTGTTCTGCAACCATGAAGACTAAAACTTTTAAAATTTGCTTGGGAGTTTTTAATCAATATTTATTACATGAAACTGCAGGATATGGTGCAATATCTAAAAGACAGATTGGGGTTAGTTTAGGACAAGAAAGAGACATTCTTGAGAGTAGGTACAGTCCTGTTGTGCTTCCAGGTTTAGGGATCAGTGGTAGGTCAGGATCCAATGCATTTATTTGGAATGATTACATAAGTGTACTTTGAGATTGTATCCAAAAACCACTGTGACATATTTTGCATGGAGCTCAACTAAAAGCAATGCCTCTGGTGCGCCAGCCAAAAGGTTACAATGACTAAACTGTTGATTTGAAAAATACTTGGAGTACTATTTTGCAGACGTGAAAGGTTGTGTTCTTTCAACTGATGATTTTTTTTAGAAATGCTATTCCTAAATGCCATATCTATCACCCTCTAGAGAGTCCAGCTCTGAAATGAAATTTAGACAAATTTTTATATGATTTTGCCCAGCAAATCTCCAATACAGTTAGAAATTCATGAAGCCTCTTGTAAACTTATGTTAGGACTGTATACAGAAGGATTTACATCGTTCAAATGTGATCTATACAAACTGCAAACCTATTTGCAGGTAAGTGTGAAAATAATATTATATTAAATCATTGGGAGTTCACAAAAGCAGAATGGGAGAACATTTGTATTGTGTGCTCAGTTTCATACAGTCTAAAGCTATCAGGCTGTATACATGAAAGGTGTATTTGCCCCAGCAAGGATGGTGTATATAACTAATCCAAGCTGCATTTCTTGAATCTTCCTGGTCAGTTCATCTTTTGGGTCCTTAAGCTCACAGGCTTCAGTCTGGTATCAGTTCTTCTGTACCCAGCATTCCCCATCTTATTGGTTTACCCTAGCGTAAACTATCACAAGATTTACATCTTGCAGGTTCCCCAAGCTGTTAACTTCCATTCCTTTCTAGAAACTCTGCTCTGTTACAGTGATGAAAATTACACTGATGAAAATCCACATCTGGTGGAGTTGCCCTGTAAATGCAGCTGTGTAAGCAAAAGTATAGCTCTATTAATCTGGTCTTAAACAGTAAAGTGTCCTGAACTGTTGCTCAGAGGAGCAGAATAGCAATGCTGATATCTGTGAGAATTGGCAGGCCATTGCATGGGAGCAGGATGATATTATGACTGGGCAAAAGTCCACAGGACAGGAACAAGAAACTGAAATAGAAAATGAGCTTTTAGTAAGTTGTATTACTTGAAACTTTAAAACTCAAGAAAGCACTAAGTTCTGATCTTTCTTACCATGTATGTTAGGGGCACCTTTCTTTAGAGTCACCTTTATTCTTTAGGTAGTGAAAGGAGAGAAAGAGTTTAAAACTGTGGCTTATTATCTTCCAAGAAGCTTAAATCAGCATCCCTGATGACCACATAATTTTGTATTACTTAGAAGCTAATCTGCATTTGTTGCTATACCCCTGATTAAAACCATTTCATTTGGTGCTAATATGACCTCTGCAGAGCTTTTGAGTAATTCAGGATGAGAACAACATTTGTTAATCAGCTCCTGGGTTTATCTTTCTAAAACACAATTTCACGCTAAGTACAGGCTTAGGAAGAGTTATCCTGTCACACGTGGAAAAAAAAAAAAAGAAACAAACCCAAAAACCCAATCTATAAAAAGCTCTTTTCCTACTCATTGTATCAAAAGTGGCAATTTTCAGTGGTATCTGTAAGGTGGAAACAGGAATCTATTTCAATCAGTAGCAACTTATACTTACTGCTTTATTTTTTAATTACAACACATAAACATGGGGGAAGGGGTGGTTAACTTGTGCTCAGAGGAGAAATATGCCCTTAGCTCTGGCTTGTTTCCATTGTGATGGCATCACCCTCTCATGTGAAATATGCAGAGAACCATGCTGATGGCAGGGGGTTGGAACTAGATGATCTCTGAGGTCCCTTCCAACCCAACCCATTCTATGATTCTATGATTCTAAGTGCAAGATCCTACACCGGGGTCTGAGCAATCCCAGGCACAGCTACAGGCTTGGCAGAGAAGAGATTCAGAGCAGCCCTGTGGAGAAGGACTTGGGGGTATTGGTCAATGAGAACATGAACATGAGCCGACTGCAGTGTGTGCTTGCAGCCCAGAAAGCCAACTGTATCCTGGGTCATATCAAAAGCAGCATGACCAGCAGGTTGAAGGAGGTGATCCTGCCCCTCTACTCTGCTTTCGTGAGACCTCACCTAGAGTATTGGGTGCAGTTCTGGTGTCCTCAACATAAAAAGGACATGGAGCTGTTGGAACAAGTCCAGAGGAGGGTCACGAAGATGATCAGGGGAATGGAGCATCTCCCATACAAAGACAGGCTGAGAAAGTTGGGATGTTCAGCCTGGAGAAGAGAAGGCTGCGTGGAGACCTCATAGCAGCCTTCTAGTATCTGAAGGGGGCTTATAGAGATGGTGGGGAGGGACTCTTCATTAGGGACTGTAGTGACAGGACAAGGGGTAATGGGTTCAAACTTAAACAGGAGAGGTTTAGATTGGATATAAGGAAGAAATTCTTTCCTGTTAGGGTGGTGAGGCACTGGAATGGGTTGGCCAGGGAGGTTGTGAATGCTCCATCCCTGGCAGTGTTCAAGGCCAGGTTGGACGAAGCCTTGGTTATCATGGTTTAGTGTGAGGTGTCCCTGCTTATGGCAGGGGGGTTGGAACTAGATGATCTTAAGGTCCTTTCCAACCCTAGCTATTCTATGATTCTATGAACTGTTACACAGGGAAGTCTGTGGCTTTATCACTACCAAAGTTGCTCTCCCTTTTGGCCTTTCACCTGGAGACATGAGGAAAGAAAATTCCTGGATTTCAGTTTGACCAAAAATGCCCGGATTTCAGTTTGACCAAAAATGCCCATGAAAAGAAATCATGCAGGAGAGCCTGGAAACATAGATACAGTCCAATCGCTGCTAAGCCTCTCAGCACTAGCAACATGGCTGGGTCTTCTGTGTTATCTCTAGGCAATGAGTTTATCCCGAGGCACCTATAGTTAACATCTCTTTTTATGGTCTGTGACCCTAGTGATCTTTCAGACATCAGTAGCTTGAGCTGTTTAGATCAGTGTTTCAGGGTAGTCAGTTGTGAGAGCTTTTTCCTGGCTGTGTGCTCTGGTTTATGTCTTCACCTAGCAGCACAGTTTGTCCCATGGAGCTGAGCTTGTGCATTAATCCTGCAAGAAGCTTCTGGCAGCTTTGCAGTGGAAGGAAGACTGTGGTGTTGAACTGGTTAGCATCCTCTTCCAGGGTGTCTAAATACAGGTAGAACTCCAAGCAACTGGTCTAAATATATGTAATGTGAAAGCAGTAGTTAATCCATATTTAGGTGTCTGATTTCAGAAAGACCAAGTTTGCTAACATTGGGATTCACGGAAATGAGCTTGCATCAGCTCAGCAGTGCAGCAGTCTGAATTTCAGAGTTTCCTTGCAGCCTTAACAGAAAATATTGCTATAGAGCCAGAAAAAAAATGCAGGAGTACCTACATTTTCTCACAACTTTCAAAACTGCCCTCTGTTCCTGTGTTGCTTTGCCTTAGTTTGGTCTCTTATTTACCCTCTTGTTTGGATACTCACAGCAATTGTATCATTATGAGTCCCAGTTGTTTACAACCCTAAGTGTCCTACTCCATCTACATAGCATGTACATGAACACATTTCAGAGATGCACCAAAGGCAGTGGGAAGGGGAAGGAAAGATTAAACCATCTGTTCGTGTTGCCTTGTTACAGCTTTACCCCTCAGGCTTTCTCTGTTCTCCTGGGAGAGCTCTGGACAGCATCTCTTCTTCTTTCTGCCATCTGTACTGTTGGGCTACAAATCTTGGCCACTTTTGTCCTGTTCTTGAGATACATACAGAACAAGGCTCCGGTGCCTCCCCACTGCCCCACTAATTATTCCTAAGTGTGTTTTTGAATCAAACTTTAGTTTTGATACAGGGGCAGCTAAACTACTGCAAGCTGCTTTAGCTGAGCATAACATTTCACCAAATTTAGTTGGGAATCCTGAAACCTCTTAAGCAATATGATAATGGATACATTCATTACTGTCTTGATTACCTCTCAGGTAGCACTTAATGTATTCAAAACACCTGTGCAAAAATGTCCCATGCAGATTTGGCTTGATCAATGCTACTTTGCTTTACAGATCACAACCTTTTAACCCCTCTATTCCTTTATGCCCTTTCCACCCTGCTTAAGCATCTATATGCATTCAGAGAAGCAAGATAAAGAAGGTAATGACAGAAAAAGAGAAAGGCAGGAGGAAGTGATACATTTTTTTAAATCTTTTTACCTCTTTCCCTTTTATTATAGAGAGTTACAGCTAAACTGGAAAAAAGCAGGGTATTAACAGTACTTCCTAAGCCCACTAAATAGATGCTTTATTTGTGCATCAAAAACTAGTAGAACAAATAGTACTCTGAAGCCTCAGATTGCCCTCTATGTGCTGTTATTTTCTAGTACCTGGTATTTAGCCTAAAGCTGCAATTGCAAACATCTGGAGAATCTCAGCTTTCATTTTGAAGACTAAAATGAATTTCTAGCTTTCATAAGGAATGGTGAAAAAAAGTTAAACAACTTTCAATTGGAAAGTTCTACAAAGAAAGTGAAAATATTTGTTTCCTTTTAATCTCATGTTTTAAAGTCTATCTTAAAGCAGAATGCTTAAAGTATTCTTAAGAAATGGGAATTAAGTGTTGTGAACAGTATGCCAGGACTCTATGGCAAGAAAAGTTGTGAGCTCATCACACAATAGCAGTTGTAAAAGCTCTTCATGAAATGTTTCAAATGTTGTCTACAACACATAAGTGTATTATAAATCACTTCACTGAAAATTGTATATTATACTCTGTCTTGCTTTACTGGGAGGTCTTGAGTGTCTTTGAATGCTGCAGTTCTGAAGTTTATCTTTGTCAAATGCTCTTAGAATAGTTCAGAATCTGGCCTTTATTCTGGTAAACAGTTTTAGTTGTTGGAAAGTGGCACTGTATGTTCCTCGAGAAAGGCAAAAGGACATGAAAGATAGGAGTTATTAGACAGTTGAAATTCATGTGTGTGGAAACATAGCTGGGAAAATAGATGCTAGAGAAATGCACTGTATGTTTTGCATGGTGACACTGGTACTGAAATAGTCAGGAGCACAGCTGTTCTCGTCAAGCTTTGAAAACTAAATGTTAGAAGTTAATACTTAGAAATCCACTTCAGCTTTAAAGGACTGTCCAAGAAAATGGTGAAAATGGCCTGACCTCGTGAAAGAGGCACTTCATATACCCAGCAGGCTGAGCTCTGCACAGGCCTGAATACACATCCAAAAAGGAACAGTTAAAAAGCTTTGCTACACTTATTGTCTAGCTTGAGCCCCTGGGAGAGCTGGGTAAGACAGACAAGCAATGAGACTACTTTAAAACTAGGCATATTTGAAGTGCTCTTCTGTAGATTCCCATTCCTGACAAACAAGTACATTCTTGCCTGACAGCTGCTGATGTTTGCAGGTGTGTTTGTCGCTGTCCATTCCCTCACAAACTAGAGGCTGTGAGATTCCACAGCCTGCTTTTATAGGGGGAATGCTACAACCCGTTTCCCTCTCATGGTCATAGACAAGAGCATTCAGAGGACAGGCAAATATGTGATTGGTGATAGACATCAGAAACCACCCTGGGTTTCAGGAGATGGGAGAAAAACAGGTGTTACATTTTAGACTCAGAGTTGTATACTCCTACCTGATTATGTATTGTTCCCTGAATAATTCTGTTACGTACAAAAGTATTCTTTACTGGTTAAGAGGTAAAAAAAAATCAGGAACTTGCCACTATTTTATTCTGTTCCATGTGGATATCTGAAATCTTCGAATAAACAGACAATGAAAAAATACTATTGGATGTCCAATGCTTTTTAAAATGTCAGAGATTCAGCTGCTTGAGTTTCAGTTACATTGCAGCAATCTGAATGAATAAATATAGCTAATTCTACTGATCTTTCCAGTTCTGAATATTAGCTTTCACGTTTTTTAATCAGAAGTCTCCATACAGCTGAGGCTTTAATAATAACAAGGTGCAATATGAGTACTGTTTTAGCAACAATAATCTAAGAATATAAACATATCAAATGACTGCAAGCAGAGTTCATACATTTTATTATGCCATCAGACATAGGCTTTAAGCTTCTACTCTGGATGTGAAGAATTTCTGTGATTAAAACTTGCCATTTTTACTGTATCAAGATGGCGAAAACATGAGCCCTCATTCTTCAGTGAACATCTCAAAATACATCCTGAAGCAATGCAACAAGTGTTGCAAATAATGCCAGTTTGATATTAAATAAGCCATGCTTCTATTGAGAGAATTCTCCCAATTTTAACCTATTTCCTTACCCCGTTGCTAATTATGAAGCAAACCTTTCCTCCAATTACATCCTCTGTTTTATCTCTGTTAGTAGATGAGTAGTTTTGGTCAAATCTCACTTTATGGGAAAACACAAATGATTTCAATAAGCTGTGGGCTGGATTTTTAAGATTTGGCTTGCAAAGTCTTTCAGAGAACTTAGCGAGGAAATCAGCTTGTAAATAAGAAGTAAAACTACAGGCATCTTTTAAAACATTAATAACCTTTCAGTCTAAGATTTTTTTTTTTAAATTAATAATAAACAAAATTGCTGCAGAAAGCTACAAATATAGCTCTATTCAGTGTCTGGGCTCCAGAATATTCCGTTCTGGAAGCCCACCTACAGTCAGGGTGAAAGGAAAACTGTTTTAAAAGTACATGGACATAACTGAACTTTTCTTTCTATTCTTCCCTTACAAGAATCTTCCAAGAAGATCCCTACATTGAAGCCTCTACAATAACTGCACCTTATATAGTTTCAAGTCAGCTAGGGTAAGGTAGGGAGATTAATCTGCTTTCTTGGGCACTTCAGTTTGTGTTCTTTTTTGGCATCTCAGTGCTCTTGCTGTCCTGCCAGCAATCCCAGCATGGCTAGTCTGAAGCTGCCACGGATTTACAGGCAGAAGTTCCAGTTTTGTCATGTGGGGCAGCATGCCTTTTTCACAATATCCTGCTGCTTGTAGGCAGAGTGTGATGCAGCCACTGAGCACAACAAGGGCTGGGGCCCCAAAGCAGGCTTGCTACTGGTGCCCAACCCCCCTGAACCTGGGTAGCAAGATCCACTCCTGCAGAGATGAAGCACAAAACTGCTGTGTTGAATTGCAGGAGCTGGATAAACATATGGCTGTGCTTCGCCAGCCCAGTCAGGTCCCCAGAAGCTCTGCTTTTCATGGAAACTGAAATAATGAAGTGCCTTAATAATGCCTTAAGATGAAGTGCATCTATCACCTATGAAAGAGATACAAAGTGTTCCTTTATGCTTTTGCACTGATTAGCATCTAAAAATGTGCCATTGCAAAAGAAACAGATTCAATATATTATGTACTACATGCTTCAAACACAATCAGCTAAAACATACAGAATTTTCTGTTCAACAACCTGAAAAGTTCTGTGCAAAATTAAATTCTGTAATACCTATCATCTCAGGTTTTAGCTCACAGCAGCAATAACCACAATGATATGTGGTGTTTCCTGGGAATTTATTACCATTTGGGGTCCCTTCAGTAAGACGCAAAGCAGCTGCACTTCACTGTGACCATCAGACCTTAACAGCAGCTTGATGACTTTATTATTTTCATTTGTAGCTCTGTATTTTCTGCTATGTGTTTTCAATAACATTTTTTTCCCCAAGTACTTTGAATTTCAATTGCAATGACAATGCTTTTGGATACATATTTTTGAACATCTATCAGCAAGACATTAGCTGGGCCATTTCCCAGAAATAACAGTGTAATAACAGCAGGATTGTTATGCTATCTGCAGGCTAGATTATTTCTATTTTAAATTGATAACAAGGGCCAGGTGGCTGTTTATAACGGCAAGATATGAATTACAAGTGTATGTTTCCAAGGCAATGTTGGCCAGTGGCTGTTCAAGCATAAATTGCTTCCTGTTACCACTTCTGATAGGAGGAACTTGTGTACAGTTCATCCCCATGGGAACACAATATGGCAGGACACCTCTATGATTATTCTTTGCACTGTTTCCAGTAAAATAAAAGCAATATTTGCTCCATCTTGACACTACTAATTAATATTGCAGGGGGCAATTTTGTTGTGTTGTTGACCGAGGAATTGTCTCCCATACTGTGGTGTAGTATTTCTGTAGAGGGCTACATGCTTAGCATGGAGGATACAAGGAGAAATTACAAAGATGGTAATATGGTCTGTGGCATAGAAAAGTGAACTGATGCTTTGGGGGGAAAAAAAAATGCTTCCTCAATTATGCTAGGGATAGCATCTCTCTCAACTTTAGTTTCTCTAGCTGTGCAGCAGGTAAGAAACAGACCTTCATTATTAGGTTGTGAAGTTAGAATGAGATAATTTCCAGGCCAGGTTAGAACAGAGCCTTGCATGGCACAGTTTAGTGTGAGGTGTCCCTGCCTATGGCAGGGGGGTTGGAACTAGATAATCTTAAGGTCCTTTGCAACCCTAACTATTCTATGATTCTATGTCTCATCAGCAATTACCTTCTTCCTGTAAGACCTCAAGTTGAAGCAGCATAAGTCCAGAGTACACACAGCACTAATACAAATTTTAAGACTAATCCACAGCAGAACTTGTCTTCTTTCAGTATTAGCAGCGTAGTAAGGTACCATACTCTATACATTTTTCATTTTATTCCTGCATCAGTGCACTGTAAACTAACAAAATATCTTATCAGTATTTCTTATTTTCCAGTGGCAGGAAGACTGTTGACCTTCCCATTTAGATTTGTCTCAGTAAAATCAAACTGCAGGTGGGGAAGAGGCAGCAGTTTACCCACTGGACTTTTTCATCACTTAATAGACAGTGGTTTAGTTTCCTATACTTCTGATGAAGGCTTAAGCTGATGCAGTGTCTTCTTAAAACTGACTCTAGGCTCCTATGTCTTGATGATTTTAAGATCTGTAGCAGCAAAGTAAATAGAGTACAGTGGAAATATTAGGCAAATATAAAAAATAACGTTGTTTTGAAGGTAAAGATGGAGAGTTGACCACACCTGCTTGCCACACAGAGCTGATATCAGGAACTTGCAGCACAGTGACACATTTAGGATTAATGTCCTGCAGATTGCTAAAATAAACTAGTGTGGCTGTATAGCACTGCCTTTACATGAATGTACAGCACAGCTTTACGCAGATTGTGCTATGATAAGGTTGTTAGGAATCAGCTCATTTCAAAGCAATGTGCTCAGCAAAACAGGCAGCTCACATTGTTTTCTGAAAATTAGAGGTTTGAAGGCTATACAAAATTGGTTCTGGTTTTGAAACCACCTTGGCAGTTATTAATTTTGAAGTTACTTTTTTGGGGGTAGCATGCACAGCTGCTGTACAAATCAGCGGTCTTCCTGGGTACACAGCATCTCTGAAAATCAGATTCTGGGGTTTTTTTTTCCAAGTTCTCCTTTGCTAATAGCTGAGCAGGGTTTGGGTTTAAATCACTAGCATTAGCAACACAGCATATTTAGTGCATTAGGGGACATCAGAAGGAATCTTATTGTTGTACTTCATGACAGCAAGGACACAGCAAATGGGGTTCACTGAAACCACTAGAGTACCCTGGCTGGTTTTTGTGGGTGTTACCCAGTTAAGATCTTCAGACATTACCCCTCAGGTTTATTTGTAAATTTCAGAATACCAAGTCTCATAACTATTCTACATGGGTGCCAGGTTACAGAAAAAATATTTACTTCCTCCCTTATTCTAGTATATTTGTTTTCCCTAAGTCTCTGCCATATAATAAGGAAAGTAAAACTAATGACTAAGCAATGTCTCACCCTGGATTATGTTTTAGAGTTCTTATCAGCTTCTATTGTGTAAGTATAATCTGATTTATGGAAAAAGAACTGTTACTAAATGTATGTTTCTTTAAACTTGGTAAAAGGTGAAAACATATGAATTTTTTTACATCTTAAGCCATTATTAGCAATGTTTTGCTCATGCCACACCTTCCTGATTGGACAGAGAAAGTGTGTAGCTGGTGGGCTTTACTGACTTCCCTCATTAGTGTTTCTAATTCTTTTTTCTTTTATTTTTTTTTTTAATATAAACTCTGTGTGTGATGTTGTTCCTGTACTAAAATTGCATGTATAGGTGTGGGAAGGATGAGTATGGGCAGTGATGCCACAGAACAGTATTAACCATTACAACTCCTGCAGAGCTGCTCAGAAACTGGATCTATGTGAGATTGTGTTCTGGCAAGTTCAATTCCCAAGAACCTGGACGTCTAATAACGTAAAATAGTGCTTCACAATATCTGGATCCATTAAGTTCCATCTTATCTTGCAGCTGCAAACATTTCTTATAGCTGCAGGTATGCCAGAGGACTGCTGTCATTCAGAAACAGAATTACCCATTCTTGATTGTGCCGAATTGCCTGGCATCTCTGCATTACCAAACCACAGCAGGACACAGAAACAAAGTGTTTTACAGACTGTGTACTATCTAATCCACATCTTATATGATTAACGCCAGGTCTTTTCATCTGTCTCATATGGGCTATAGAAGGAAACAGTTTCAACTGGTGGGTTTAGAGGTTTTGTAAAATGAGAAACCTACATTCAAAGATTTGCTGCATATCATGTAGAGGAAGAACTTCTGGATAGATTGTTTATAGCATACATTTATGAGTGTTGATAGATCATTTGTCTTACACCCCCCCCCCCCTTTTTCTTGTTTTTTTAGTGACA